>VMDR010012780.1:0-25993 GCA_007922815.1 Macrotus californicus | reverse complement strand
TAACAATATCTGCATGCAAAATAATACCCTGAAATATGATCATCAGTTTTGTTTATAAATGTAAATAAATAAAACATTGAATTAAAAAATTGAAATATTTTTTTCCCTGAAAGTTAGGGCTAAAAGTGTGGGTGCACATTATACACAGAAAAATACAGGCAAATCATTACATCCTCACAACAACCCTGGTAGATATATTCTCGTCAGCAGCAATTCATACATGAGGAAAGGAGGCACATGAAGGTTAGTATGTCTTAAGTATCAAAGACAGGATTTGAACTCAGGCAGAGTTGCAGCCTCCATGGTCTTAACAATTGCATAGTTTGTCCTTATATTAGAGACAACAGAACAGAAAGACTGAGGTTCCAGAGACCATGCTGTAAATACATAGTTATGTTTCCAAAAGATCCCTCCATTTAAAGAAAATATCACAAGAACTATCAACAGGTGCTAGTATCTCGGTAAACTTACTGAATTCAGCATGCTGCGGAGCATTCCCAGTAACAAAAAAGCAGCTTCAGTGCACACATTATGGATAGAAGAGACCACAGTTCCACTGGAGGCAGGAACTCCAAAGATAAATGTCCAAATGGAATCCAAATCAAACTGTAGGATTGAAAGTGAAGATTAGCCACTGACAATTTTTTCAGTAGATACCCTCGTAAGTTCCAACATTCTATAATTTCTTTGAAACTAGTGAGTTTTTTCAAAGTGAGCAATGATGAAGAAATGGAGACCCAGCACTCCTCCTTCCTGTACTTTAAAACGCATTTTTACATTTACAAAGGAAAAGTGCATTTATGTATTCTCCTATCTTAGGTGCCTGTGTTAAAAACATTGTTTTCTACTTTTTTCTCCAAAGGAAACAAAAGGTAGAACACGTGCTAATTAGCCAGGAGATCTAATTCACTTTTGATTACATACAGATAAAATTTGACAAAATAAACATCAGTGTGAGGAGGTTTATTCATAGCAGTTTTATATAACACTCTGTGTCTATGGTTTCATGCTTATTTGGAAAATTAGATAATCAACTAAACTCTGCTAAGCATGAATCTTTATCTTGATTTAATGTAAGGGTATGGACCCAGTGGTTTCGCTTACAAGGTTTGTCAATTACTAGAACTGACTTGAACTATGATGCATGTGAGTTGAGTTTAAAACTAAATTCCTAAGTCTTGGCAGTGCTACAAACGTAATCTATATATAGATATCCACAACAGTCTTTGATTAGAAATCAAGCAAAGCCTTACTGTTTTCCTAAGGTGGATGTTTTTGCCATTAAGAAGTCAAAAATAGTTTTCTAATCAGACTTATACTAAGAATCCTGTCATGCCTACCCAATTAATTTTATGGTACACATATCAATCCCTTCATTTTTAACTCCACGGAAAGGAAATTATATTTCTAAATAAAATTACATAACTCAAAAGAATTCTTTATATCACCTAAAGTCTTTAGGCATATATAGTCATAAAAAAAAGAAAAGACAAGACCAGACAGAGATAAAGGACTTCTTTTTTGGACAATTTTCTATGGTACTTTCAGATTTTTCGGTCTCCAAACCCAAAATGTGAAAATGGGATGGAATCGGTGGTGTCACTGTGACTAACCCATTGCCCTGTGGTGATTCGGGGGCACACATAATTATGCTTATACCTTACTAGGTAATTCCTACCTGGCAACCCTGCTTACATCGGCCGCTGACGACAGGTGCACTGACCTGCAGGTTCTCAGGCAGCTCACTAACTGGCTGCTGCAGAAACAACGCCATGAGCAGAAAGTAGAGGGCAGGGACATTAGTGTGTTTAGGGAGAAATGACTGCAGAACTGGAAAACCCGGAAAATGGCAAGCGTCACGGTTAATCTCCCTGACCGTCGATCTCCCACCAGCACTCCTGCCCACATTGAACCCTAGGAGAAGAGGAGATAGAGCAGTTAAGTACAAAATTAATGACTGACTACTATGCTGCATTAACAAAGACAGGAGTAATTCAGTATGTGTGACATCTCCACCAGAACATCCATATTAATAGAAGCAATGAACTGTTCAACTGTTGAGTTCATCTTTCAGTCAAGTTTACTTCACTCTTTGACTTCAGCAAGCCTGCCCAATAGGACACAGGTCTTGAAACATTGCTGAGATAATCAGATACAAGAGGTAACATAAACTCTGCTCATTAAAAGAATGAGTTCAAAAGAGCTCTAACATTTCCGTAAGAAGAAAGTAAAATTCAAAATATAGCCAAAAATTCTGGATGCTACGAAAATGTAACTTAAAAATATAATTGCTGCCCTGGCTGGTGTGGCTCCATGGGCTGAGTGCCGGCCTGTGAACCAACCCAAAGGTCGCAGGTTCATTCCCCGTCAGGGCACAGGCCTGGGTTGCAGGCCAGGTCCTTGGTTGGGGGCGTGTGAAAGGCAGCTGACTGACGTCTCTCTCACACACCCATGTTTCCCTCACTCTGTCTCTCCCCCCCCCCCCCCCCCCCCCTATACACAATTGCTCTAATGTAGTTCATATATTGTTTGTCATGAAAATCACGATCAACTACTTCACCTTAAATCATCTACAACTTCAGAGACAAGACTAAGCAAAATAACCTTTCCTTACAATATAATCTGTAATGCTGTAGAGCTGCCCAGCAGCGGGGCAGCAAATCCGAGCTGGCTTGTGGCTATGGCTATTTGAACATCCAGAGTCCTTTCTGGAAATACAATTCTGCCAGGAGATGGTCACTGCTTATTAATGTAGCTCATAGCATCAGCCTTCAGGAACAACTCAAACACTTATGTTTTTTTCCACCCCAGACCCAGAACAGCGCTCAGCACAGAATGCATGTCGGTCAGAGTGTCAATGGAAAACTTCTGCAAACAGAAACCAAGTGATGAAGGCCTGATTTTACTCTGAACCGATGTTATTTAAATGAGCATCCAACCTTGTTTTTCTAGGACTAAATAAGCACATACTTGCTATTATTTACAGTAAAAGAGAAATCTGTGTCGAGGTGTTCTTTTTAAATATTTCATCCTAACTGACTGCTCCATATGATATGAATTAATCTCCTGAAGTATGCTTTTCTAATTAACAAAAAATTGTACAGCAATTTACCAACCTCTTTAATACATCTCATCTCATTGCTCAAACACGATGAACATGTGAGCGACAAATGGCTATTCTCCCTTTCACAGCACAGAACACATGCGACGTGCTCCAAGTCACAGAGTTGCTGAGCGGCGGCGCTGGGAGTGGGGGCCCCACGTCTCCGCCTTATAGAGCCCGCACAGTTATGGCGCCTCTCTGGGCTTCCTTAAGGACATCACCACATTTCTGAAAGACTGGATGCACTAAGAAACTGAGTGGGTTTTGTTTATAGTGAATTCTAAATGAAATTATGAGTATAAAATCTTTAGCTTTAAGAAATCAAAAGACATAAAATGAAATTTTATATATTTAATAGGAAAATAAGTTTTGATTAAACTATAGCTCCTAAATGAAAAGCAATACTAGGGACTATTTTCTTTTCTACATTCTCACACCCTCCGTTTTCTTATAATCAATCTTAAGGGATACTTGATAAGTTTTTAACAATTACGCATTAATTTAGGTTCAAATTACAGCTACATAGAAGGTATTTTCATAATGAAAAATTTGATATAAATAAATGTGAGTAAAATATTCAGAAACATTAGATTGCTCATCAGAGAGAAATAGAATCAAATGAGATTATACACACACACACACACACATCTGATGCATACACATATGTGTGTATCAGATAGATATTCAGGAAAAACTGAAAATTAAGTAGAATCAAATTTAAATATAAACACCTAGATTTCTCTTTTAGAACCAAAGCAGCCTCTGCTACGTGTAAGTAGTTATCAGTGAAGAGCATATAAATTCTAAAGCATATAGTCAGGTAGGTCAGATACGTTATAACCACCTGTTTCTGATGTTACCAAAGTCATACAGGACAGAAGAAAAGGACAGGACTAATGGTCGAGAGAGGAACACTACTACTGCTTCGCTCAGGAACCTTGTGCAATTAACAGTCTCACTTTCTTAGAGAAATCAATCCTTAATTTATTCTTATTAGGTTTATTTCCTATAAAATGCACCTTATATACCATAAAATATATATCTGTCTCCAGAATGACGGAGGCCAAATGAGATGATGTTAAAGAACTTTGCCCACCACAATGTGCTACACGAATCTTAGGTGTCGTTACTACTGGTTTTCAGCCTTCGGTGGGAAGCAGTGCTGCAGACCAGCCTTTAAAACTCCCATTCAGTTGTGCCTTTCATTATTTATTCCCTCAGTAGTTATCAGTAAGGTGAATAAACTAAATTTTTTGCTATCAAACCATTTCTAAGAATAACATCTGTCAGCTATATCCCTTCCCTGGAGTCAGTTCAAAATAGTGATTATTTTTTTAGATCATAAAAGTATCTAATGCTAATTTAAAATTCATATTGTAAAGCAGAAGTCTTCTCAAGAAATCATTTTACAGTGAATTTCTTCCTTCAGCACACACACAGTTGCTTTCCTCAGACACTTTCCACATGTAAAATAAGAAGAAAATAATCCTATGCAAAGCTGCCTTCCTGCCATTTGCTTTAATATTTGAGAAATTAGTACAGGCAGGGCCTACCTACTGATACTTTTACATTTTTAACAGATAAATTGCACACTAAATTCCGATCTTGAGAGTGTGCATGTGGCTTGCCATGTCTGTACACACTGAGTTGTAACCCCTTCTTCTTATCCTATTAGGTGACAACCAATCAATCGAGCAACAAATTAATTCTGGTCCCCGATTTCCCCACTTGACAAGGTAAATAGGTATTCTTGATGCTTGTTGCCGAATACAATTACACTGTTTTAAAACAGAATGTTATCAAGACGTGTATCTTTTAAAAACTTTAAAAATTGAATGATTATAATTTTCAATAAAAACATTATTTTAAAAATATATTTTCCAAAGTAAGATCATTAATACCAACAGAAATAAAACAGTTCAAATTAATCTAGCATAGCAAACTGTAACTTCCTAGTATTACTTAAATGCTCAGTTCCATGTTGAAAACAGCATACAACTGGTGAGCAAAGAATAAGAAGCTTTGGCTGAAACTTGGAGCTTAAATCCTTGAGGGGCAATATAACATAACTGTTAAAAACAGGGGCCTTGGCTCTGAGTGACCTGGATTCAAATTTCGACTCCTCCTAGTTGACACATAACTTCACCCCTATGCCTGTAAAATGGGTATGACGGCATTTATACCTCATAGGGTTAGTGTGAAAATGAAGGTTTCAGTAACTAGCACAGATTAAGCACTCAAAGTATTATTATTATTGATTCAGTTCTGATAATTTGCTAGTTATTTACTTATAGATCATAAAGGGAACTATGCGACAACCAGATCATAAGGAAATCCCTTGAGTTTTCAGATCTCAATACTGTCTCTGACTTCAGTTTAATTTGCAATGAAAAAAAGCTAAGTTTGAAATCTTCTAAGCTTTTAATTCTGTCATTAATTAAAATTCAGGCTCTTAATGGTTGTCAGGTAAACTGAAGAGTATAAGCTTACATAAGATTTACAAACAAAACAAAACACAGTAGCTTATTTTAAAGCAGCTGACAACAAAAGTCTCATACCTAACACAGTTCCGATCTTATTAGTCAAGACAGAATCGGTCTGCTCCAGCCACCCTCCACCACTGAGTCCTTCTTTAAACTTGACGAGAATAGACTGATTACTCAGCAGAACAACAAGAATTCTCACGGCCGCTGTCACTGTGCTGGAGTGCAAGTGCTCTTCCATAAACATCACAATCCAGTCGAAACCCAGTGTCTTGACCAGTTCTTCACAAGCTCTGTTCAAAGACAGATGGATTAGAAAAAAAACACATTAATTCTAGTGGTTAGGATCTTGAGTTCTAAAGAAAAATGAGGCTAGGTTTTGTTCTTGAGGTACTACAAATTTCAGGTTTTAAAATATATAAAAGTCAGTGGAAATTCTTTCTTTTGTAACTAGTAATAGCAATCGGTACCATCAATTCTAAAAAGATTTTACTTACTGCAAATTAATGCTTGTTTTTTCTTTAGATGTGTAAACTAGTTTCAGCAAGATATCTAGAAGTCTGTTCCTCAAAAGTATAAGATTAGCAGATACAAGACCTCCAAACTCTTCTTCAGTTCCTACAATAAAAATAAATATATTCAATTGCCCTAGTAGATAAATCAGGATAAAATATCCAACACTGTTGGACAGGAAATCTCACTGAAATGTTCATCTTTTAGAAAACAGTTTCCCTAGAAGTACTTTCCACTCAAGTGGACAAAAAAAGAAAAGGGTCTGTTAAATCATCTCTTTTTAAAATCCTGACAATTGTTTACATTTGATATTATCTAAACAGTGATGATAATAAAGGCTGTAGGCTCTTTTTTACATTAATATTTCCCTCCCTCACCAACAGGGAGAAGTAATGAAATAAGGATCACATGATAAAAATAACAATCAAAATCCTTAATTTCCAGTTTCTTTTTGATGGACATAAATTGTTAAATTAACCTGATTTAAAAATTGAAAAGAGGAAACATACACTATTTAATAAACATGATATGTAAAGAAAAGTTAGAATTAAATAGTATAGAAAAGAGGCAAAGGTACACAAATGCACAAGAGAAACTGGAAAAGAAAGGGCAGAAAACAGAAAGCTTATGGTTCTCAATGGATAATGCCGGGCACACATAAGACTGGGCATCAATGGCCCAGTGTTCTGGGTGCAGCTCTGCCACTAATGAGCTATGAGTTAATTAAGTCACAACCCACGTGATTTTCTTCATTCCAGTGCTGCAGCTCAGGCTAAACTTTAACTACTATGGGTATATGCTTTTACTAGTTTGGGAAAGGGACTATTTGTCCCATTAAACACTGTTCTTTTAAACATTAATTTAGTGCTTAATCGTTGGGAAGGGTACTTCAAGCTTACCCAGGGGAACTCAAGATTCACTCCCCTCCTCAGAGGCACAGGACGGGGACTCACACATTACCAGTGTGTCTCACAGAAAGCATACCACACAACTGAAATTGATATAGGAGTTATTTCCTTTTAATTGTTTTTTCACTAAAATGACAATCCACACAGAAGTTTAAAATTCTCCTTAATTTTTATATCTAGTTTTCTCACTGTCAGTTATGCTTCCCCTAATTTTCAAATACAGTTTAAAACAATGAACTCTGAATTTCCAGATTAACTCTTCCCACTCGCACTGGTGCGTTATTTATTCCACGCTGCGCTGCCCTTCCATGCTCTTTATTTGCATTGATTATTATACCACTGTTTAGCACTATGCAAGCCATTTTCTTCTTTGTGGACGTATCCTGTATACTGTGTGAACTATTTGAAAGAAAAAAAAGTATGGTTTACATTTTTGGGAACATATTATACTTAATACAGTCTTTAGTCCGCAGCTAATACACAGTAAATGTCATATACTAACAAGACCAGTAAGGTGCTTCTAACTTTCTCTATTATTTCAAATGGTAATGAAGTGATGAGAACACCAATGAACTTTGCAGATCGATGGAAAAATTACTTAATTTATACATCTCTACTATGGTGTTCTCAAAGAAAAGTTTATGTTAGCTGTGATTACTGAATTCAAGACCAAGCTAGAAATACGAAGGCTAGAAAAATATTTTTCCCACATAACTTTTACACTTGAAAAAAATGTTATACATTTCCAAAGATTTTTAAAGTACTTTGACTTCTAATTCCTATTTACTTAGCTTATATTAATTAATTCAGAACTTAGAAATAATCCTGGTATATGATAGAAAAATATAGTTAGGTTAGAAAGTTAATGATGTTTATTTGGATTGCCTGGGTTCAAAGGCAGTAGTATGATTTCAGGTAAGTTTCTTTTACTTAATTTTTCTGGGCCTCAGTTTCCCCACTTGTAAAACTGAGATAACAACAGAATCTATTTTATAGGGCTGCTATAACACCACATAAAGTGCTTACACAGTGCCTGGCAGATGTAAAGCACTCAGTAGGTGTTATCTATTCATCTGATCTTTCTGCTTCTCATCCACTGCTAATCTGATTTACCAAAGAAATTTCAATAGTGTTCCAAATGACTAGGCAGCAGATAAGTGGTCAGGGCCTTAGTTCTGCCACTCTGTGATTGGCAGGAAGTCACGTAGTCTCCCAAATCTCCTAGCTCCTCCTTTCAAACACGTGATGGCACACCACGTTCTCTTGTTACTCATGAAGCACTGGCGAGTCCGTGCTCCAGATGGTAGAGCCAACAGGGACACTTCTCGGTTAGACAGTGATACTGCAGATACTGAGAGCATTTTTCCTCCACACTCTAGATGGATGTTGTAAGGGTTTGGAGGAAATCATTTATGTGGTATGATTTTGGAATAATTTAATAGGATAATAATGTAAATAATGCTGGACCATTGTAAGATATTGTAAATTTGATAACAGGTCCATCTAAAAGTTTCCTCCAATGCTTTCCAAGCAAATCTCCTGTCCTAGAATATATAAGAGAAAAAAATATTGAAACAGAGGTGAAAAATACTCACCAAATGAGAAAAGTTAAAAAAAAGTGGCTGTTATAGGCCCAGAATCTCACAACTTACGACATTATTTTTACTTTATATTTACATAAGATGATTCTGGTGAAAGTTCTTTCTCTAAGTGATTACTAAATATTTACCAGGAAAATGAAAATAACAATAATACAGATATAATTCACATTAGCAAGTATCTGTGTTTCTTAAGGGATATACATAAATTAAAAAAAAAAAAAAATCAAACAATGTTGCTCTGACCAGCGTGGCTCAGTTGGTTGGACACTGTCCTGCAAAGCAAAAGGTCACTGGTTCAATTCCCAGTCAGGGCACACGCCTGGGGTGCGGGTTTGGTGACTGGATGGGGCATGTAAGAGGTAACTGACCACCGTTTCTCTCCCCTTCCTTTCCTCTTCTCTAAAAATAAATAAATAAAATCTTAAAAAAAAATCAAATAATGTTAAAATATCATCCTGGAAGAGTTTGCTCTTTAAAGGAACAATGTTGTAAGTCCTCTAAAAATGAGAAAGATTTTTTTTTTAAAGTAAAAGTCACATCCTATTAAATCCTATATGAACTTCTGCATATAGTGTAGGTTTGATTTAAGGCAAATACATCTGCATAAGGACTAAATACAGTAATGTTGAGAGACAAGCGATACAAAAGCATCACCCCTTACGCAGGCCTAACCTGCGCCAGAAGAGGGCACAGTAATGAATAAGCTGTAAAGCTCCGGGATCCACTCACCAGTGTCAAGCTTCTCTTCATTGTTTATTTCCATAACTACAAATTTCTCACAAACCGCAAAGGTTGGTAAAGTAGAAGAAATAAACTGGCCAAACCTTTAAGTACAAGGAAAAAGGGTTGTAAATTTTATTTTTTTTCTCCCCCAAACAAACAACAAAATATGGGGAAAAAAAACAAACAAACCCAAACAAAGAAATGAAAAACAAAATAGTCCTTCTTTATTTAAGTAACCTACAGACCTGCAGGTTTACTTCCCCTAGGACCTTCGCAACTAACACTACACAGGGTGAGGCAAAAGTAGGTTTACAGTTGTGAGTCTGTGAAACACAAAGTTTATTCTTGTGTTATTTATTATTGTATTGTTTTCCATATGAATGACTGTAAAGCTGTTCTTGCCCCACTTTATATGTTAAAATGCTTTAAAATATACTTCTCCAGAATCGAGTCCTTTAATGTACTACACCAAATTATTTCATGAGTCAAACGGCATGATCCGAATTAAAATGTCCTAATACCTATATGCATACACTGTAGTAGTTAAAAATTCAGGTTTTGGAAAACGCAGGTTAAGGTTAAAATACTGGCTCTTTCCAGTTTTTAACCGTGTTACTTGGGCAAGTAGGTTAACCATTCCGGGCCTCAGTTTCTTAATTTGTAAAGTAAAGAAAAAGAAAAGCTTAATAGGTTTCAGTGATAATTTTTGCAAAGAGGTCATTCATTATAGTACCAGGATAAGACTGAAATAAATATTGTTAATAATAGCAACAATCTCAAAAGTAATTTTTAAACTTCAGTTTTAAATCTGTCATTAAGTTTTAAAAATGCTGCCAAGGTGAATGCATGCACGTGTTACGGAGACTGGAGATCAGCTTTCTGGGAGAGCTCCACTAAGCAGGCGTGATTCACGGGTGCCTGGGAGACGGCATGGAGTCTGCTGGCCAAGGCCAGTTTCAGCAATTCTTTACCTGGAAAGTACCCTGGCAAGGTAGTTTTTTTCCTCCCATTTTCATTTAAGATGGGAATTCTCATATAAACGTTAGAACATTTCTAGAGCCCATAAATAGGCCCTGAGCCATATTCACATTAGCAGCAAAATAATACTCACACCACATAAAAGATGTGAATATACAAAAGAAACCCTATCACCTGCTTTGGATAGTGAATAAACACAAATGAGAAGACATATGCTCATTGTGGCGGGGGGTGTGTTTGCACACAGAGAAGGTAACAGGCTTGGGGAAGAGGGGCTGAGAGTCCCTATATTGAACACTGTTATGTCCAGGAAAATCAATCCACTGGACTCTTTCCTACATCTTTTCTCAGCAATATTATATCATTAACTAGTGGCAACAATTGGCTTTGCGTTACAAAGGTAAGATACTGAGACATGCATGCTTTCTGTACCTTACAAAGATCCTGAATAATATTAATATTACAGGTACTATATATACATGCATAAGAACCAGTTACAATCATCTCTCTCATTTTAAACTCACTGATATTTTCAGTTAATAAACAGACAAATACAGAAGTTCTCCCTACCTGAGCAGATCATTGCTGTTGGGAAAGCCTTGCAGTAAGAAGCTCAGGACATTACTAATAGCAGCAATGGTAGGCTGGGATAAAGACATATCTCGAAGAGTCAGTAGCAGCTTTGGGATCAGCTGGAATTCCCTCATTAATTTGGCATTCTTTGAAGCCTCACTGTAAGAGAAAGAAGACTTCACACACTACACTTTCACCTCTCCTCTAGGTAAACAACGGACTGCACAGGTATTAACTAATACCTGGATTCTGTGAGCAGTTCAATGAAGTGTTCAAATAAAGAAAGATGAAGTTCATATGGTGCATGGAGCCAGACCTATAATAAAAATAAACAGTAGTATACTTCAGGTTAAAAAGACACACCAACTGCTAATTCAACAAACATTGCAATACAAATGCAGCACATAAAAATAATTTCATTCATTAACTGAATTAACCACTTTTATTACACTTTTTATTTGGTGAAGTCCTTTAAAACTGCTTGTGTAGACCTGACCAGGGTGGCTCAGTTGGTTGGGTGTCATCCCCTAAAACAAACGACCTCTGGTTTGATTCCTGGTCAGGGCACATGTCTGGGTTGTGGGTTCAGTCCCCGGATGGGGTGCATATGAGAAGCAATTGACTGATGTTTCGCTCTCTCTCCCCCTCCCTTCCCCTTCCTCTAAGAATGAATAAATAAAATCTTTTTAAAAACCTGCTTGTATATATGACTTCTGCTTCTGTTTATAAATAAATAATTCCTATGGAAATCACCCTACTAGAGTAATCAACTGAAAAGGCAAGATCTATAGAAAGTTTCTCTGGATTCTGTGACTGGATATTATTTTCTCAACACTAAATACAAACACGAATGACTGGAATCTTGTCTGGGGTCCAAACTGAAATTAACCAGTGCAAACCACCATGCACCAAACAATTCCTGGAACCCACACAAAGCTCCCCACCGACCAGATGGCAGAGACTTCCTAATACACAGGGAATTGCGCAGAGTCTCAGAAGTGTCATATTTCTCAGAAGCTGATTTAGCCCCACACTAAAGGTTTTCTAAGCTTAAAAGCATGTCTCAAAAGGATCAAGATAACTGCAATGCCAGCGCAAAGTTCAATATTCTTTCAAAGGAATACAAAGAAATCTAGCACTCAACAATATAAAATTTATCGTGAAATCAAAATTTACCAAGTACTCAAATAAAAAGGAAAATATGACTCATAAGTAGGAAAAAAATCAATTGTTATAAATAGCCCAGAAATAGCAGAGATGATGAAATTATCAGGACCTTAAAAAAGCCATTAAAAATGTGATCCATATGCTAAAGTACATAACAAAAAATAATGAATATCATGAGGAAATAGAAGATAACCAAATCCAAAATAAACTTCTATTGATGAAAAACAAAATATCTAAAACAAAGGAATATGTACTAGATGAAACTAACAGCAAATCAGACATTACAGAAAAAAATTCAGTGAACTTGAAGACTTAAGAATACAAACTAATCAAAACGAAGCATGAGGAAAAAATTGCTGAAAAGGAATTAGTAGATAGAGCATTAGCAACTTTGGGACAATATCAGGCAAGCTAAGTTGTGTAACTGGAGTCCAGAAAAGGTGGGGGAAGGCACCAGGAAAATTAGTTATAAGAAAAAATGACTAAAAATACTTTCGATTTGATGAAAATGACAAATTCACAATCTAAAAAAGCCAACAAATTTCAAGAGGAAGATACTAAAAAGGACAATGGAGTGACTGATGAAAATAAAGTCAATGAGACTTATTGTGTATGCAAAAACATCCTTCAAAAAAATTAAAGAGTTCTTCAGACAGAGAATTTATTATCAGCAGACAGCCCTGCAGGAAACGTTAGCGCATGTTCTCCAGGAAGAGGAACTATACCAGACGGGCATCTGGGGCTACACAAAGGAGTGAAGAATGCCGTGAAGGCTACGGATGCGGGAAAATACACAATAATTTTTCAAATGTCTTTAAAAGATATTTGTTTAAAGCTAAAATAATACAAAGTATTGTAGGGATTATAAACACAACAGAAGTAAGATGTCTGATAACAATGACACGAAGAACAGGAGGGAAAAATGGAAGTGCACGTCACAAGAGTTTCTTTACACTGTAGGTGAAGTGGTAAAATTAAAATACACATTGAGGATAGATGAAATTGTTACACATGTATGTATGTTATAAATTCCAGAACAACCACTAAAAGAGAAAATGCCTGGTGCTATTATTTGTATTTGTCAAATGGGTGTTCGAATAAAATAGGGTGAATTACGTATTTATAGATAACTGTGGTTTGAGGTAATCAGGAATACTAAATAAAGCCCAAAAGTGAGCAAGGTAATATAAACAAAGCCAACAGCTGTCAAGCACCTGAAGTTCTGATGTTCACATGTTCGATTTTAATCGAAACTCTGAAACTAAAGATAATCCATGATTTAAGTGTCAGTTACGAGATGAAAACAAAGTGAAGCCTGGCTAAACAGGTCTCCTCAGGTCTCCCACAATTCTTTCTGCATAGTTTTGTCTCGGGGCTCTCACAAGTTTTTCATTGTTTATTGATTTGTTTTTCTCTTCTAATGGACCAAATGCCTTGAGGCATGAACTCTGTTTTTACATCCTTAGCACCTAATACAATGCCTAGTTTGAAGCTGCTCAACAGACATTTGCTGAAAGGAGGAAAGGTCTGTGTTTAGAACTTTGAGGGTCAGGCTGAGAAATGTGCACTTCATTGTGTAGGAAGGAGAATCACTGAAAGTTTTTATTTAAATAACTGATATAATTATGTCTCAGAAAGAAGGAGATAAAAAAATAGGACAGATTGAGGACAGAAAGAGCAGGAGGCATAGGTAAGGAGAACTGACTGGGGCCCAGATGAGCTAATAGCAGTAGAAACAAAAACGGTGGACTGTGTAAAATACGGAAGTAGAATTTAGGTAACTTGATGTCGAACTGTTTCTAAACAGTGAGGAAGCAAGAAGCTGATTTTTCAATTTCAAGCCGCGGTGACTAGGGGAATGGTGCTGTTAATGACAGAAACAGAAGTTGGAAGGAAGAACTGGTTTGGGGAAGGACTTTAAGTCGAGGGGTTGCTGGGACATGAAAATGACAATGTTGAGCAAGAAGTCAGAAGCAAGTCTGGCGTTCAAGTGTCAGGCTACAGATTTAGATTCGAGAAGTAACTAGAGATGAGGCTGCAGAACTAGGGGAGAATCTAAAGGAAAGAAAAACAACAAATAACAGAAAAAAATAAGGGAGTGAAACTGGACACTTTTATCTAAAGTAATAAAAATCTCACGCCATACAATTGTGGGGAAAGTAGTGAGAAACATAAAGAACCAGGATAGCAACACCTGAAAGGGAGCAGAAGAACTAGGAGACTCAAGAGGAGGGAAGCTCCACGTGTTCCAAGAGCTGTGGGCACTGAGAGCTGAGTACACTGTACATAGTACACAGGCCAGGCTGCTACCCACTTTCAAAGTAAAGTTTCAGTAAAGCAATTAGGGCACATGGCCTGCTTGTCAGGGATTCAAAATAACTGTGAAGACAGAGCTTACTGTTACTGTGAGAAAGAAGAGTTAGGGCCTAGACATTACAGTTAGCCAATATTAAGTACCAGGTACAATTCCGGATGGTAGGAATATAAAGAAGAAAGTAGATATGATCTCTGCACTCATAAAGCCTATAGTCTCACGGGGGGAGATTCACATATACGCAGGTGGGGCAAAAGTAGGTTTACAGTTGTTCATCTAGAAAATTATGGAGTAATTAATAAATAATACAAGAATAAACTCTGTTTCACATGCTCACAACTGTAACCCAGTTTTGCTCCACCCTATACTTATAAAATGTACAGTGATGGGAATAAGCAGTCTGAGGATAAGAACTTAATTGACAAAGGATATGCAAGGTTAAGTGTTGCCCTGAGAAGACAGAGTAGAAGTGGTTTCTGATAGTAAGAGAGCAGAAATAAAAACCTGTTACTTTGGCAAAATGAATGACATTTTACTATGGAGCCACTATTAACCAAAATTCTACAACTAGGCCCTATTTATTAAGGAAGTTTCTATCAGAGTTATCCGATGAAAACAGGCCTGCCTGCCTTTCGCACCGCCAGGGCAGCAGCACGTTAGCCTGCGTTAGGGCTGTGCGTTGTGCCGTTTCACTTCTACACCGACTGTGGAACCGGATGGCCTGGGGGAAAAGGGATCTCGTCACTCCCCCATTTTCCACACTTTACTAATGACATTAACACGAGCATCGTAAAGTTATGAAACACACCTAAGAGACAGATGTTTAATAGTTAACTCTATCAATGTTCAGAATAAGAAATGGGTTCGCTGATTACAGTTAATACTATTACCGGTTAGTATTTGGGTACGTACTTCAAAATCACAGAGTAGGTCCTGGAAAGCAGTTGAATTGGGAATGATGGAGGTCTCATGTCCACTGTCAACAGTTCCCACCAAGGAAAAAGTTAGATGAAGAATGTGGCTGTTAAGAAGGGCACGTTTCTTCTTAAGCAGCATTGCCAGCAACTGAAAGAAAGCAGTACCAAGTGCTTGCTATCAATCGATCACACTCCATACACACAAACACACACACGTCGATATACCTGTATCCTCTTTTACATAAACCCTTTCATTTCACATGTAAGTTTTTAAACTGTTGTTGCCATCATACATATACCATTTTCTATTTTTTGTACATAACATTGTATCAAAAGAATTTTTTCTTCTTTAACAGTTTTCATAGTTACAGTTTTAAAAGGCTGAATGATGTTCTATGGAATGGTTACAGTATTACTGGCCATTCTCATACTACTGCAACATTCAGGTTGTTCCTATTTTTTTATGGTAAACAATGCTGCAATGAATCATCACAAGAGTTTTACAAAACAAAACACTTAATCAAAATGGTGTGATTACATCTACAGAAAACCCAGGTCGTAAATAGTTTATCCACTCCCAATCAACTACTGGCTAAAGCTAGAGAAGGCATTTGTACTTCATTTCCACCAGAGGGATTTAATCTTCTCCAAACACTTGTTTCTCTTCTTACAAGTAACTTTCTGCTTGAACCTATTAGAGAGTGTGGACATATGAACACTGCATCTTTTGAATCCAGCACTAGCAATGGCACACCTATTTCATGGGGGCTCTCACCTCCTCTACGTATATGAGGGACTCAGGGTGAAAGATGGCTGAGTGTGGGGAGCAGATGAGGAAAATGGGGACAGCTCTGGATCTGTTACTGAACTGGCAGTCTCTAGAGCAGGTGGTAGTAGGACCCTATTTAATTTCATTCTTATTTCCATAAAGAAAAATAACTCCAAACTACCAAACCATTGCTCTGAAAATACATTCAAATATATCAAAGTTATACTGAAGTAGCATGGCCTAATTCAAAGGTTGAGTGGGATTTGATGAGGTAGGAGAATAAGGATAAACCACAATAAAGAAAACAACTCATACAGTCACTTAATAAAAACTGCTAACTTTTAAAGGTTACTTGGTAATATAATTCGTTCAGAGTTTGAAAAAATAAGGATAACCATAAAAGTGAGATTTCATTTTTATGCAAAGCAAAGTGACGGAAAAGCTCTGTGGTGACACACCTGGTAGCCCTTGATTCTCTCCATCTCCTTGCTGGCTAGTGGGTTGCTCTTGACCACACAGACCAGGGCCTTCACTGCTGCGTAGAGCCCTTCCACGTCGGCAGCCATGGCCACCAGGCCCAGGATGGCCGCAGCTCCACCGATGTACTGCAAAGTAGTGGCAACAGGCTTAGGGACAAACGTTCTTACTCCTGATTAAAAGACAGTGAAAGACAATTAAAACAAAGTCCCCCATTAAACAAGAACTGAAGAAGTCATCTTAAGAAGATTTAATTAATTATAAATGATACTTAAAAAAAAAACCATTTGATCCTAAAATAAAGATTCTAAGAAAGCTTCATGGTAGAATTTGGGAGAAGGCAATAAACACGAACACTTCTAGTCTCAGAGAGGAGTCGGGGTAAAGGAGCAAGTACAGAGGAGCTGGCACTGAGAGAAGGCACATGCTTCTGCCTGGCTTTGGGCAGCCGAAGACTCAAAAGTACAGAGGTGCTGGGAATGCATTCTGAGAAGAGAATGGATGCCTCACAAGGAGCTGCTGGGGAACAAACTTGGGGAGAGCAAAAGCACTTCAACTGTGTGCACTGGGCAACGGGAAGGAGAGGCCATCCTCGCAGGGATGACATACTCTCTATGATAAGCCGTGCGGAGCGCGTTACTGACCACCGCTCAGGGCTCTTCCCAGCTATACCATCAGAGCAGGGTCCAGCAGTGAGCCCAGAAGAGCACAACTGTGTGGAAACACAGTACTGGAACTAACTTTTTGTCAATTAAAAAAAGAATTCACATCTACGTTCCTAACGTTTTTTTAAAAAGTCATTGTTTGAATGTTGTTTGCCGTCGGATCAAGATCAAGATTTTTAAAAATAAAACTGGTATGCATTTTATATTTCTATGTGCTTTGTAGTATTCACAATACTTTCACACCTATGGCACTGGGTTTTGAAAACTACCTTCCAAGGTAAATGGGGTCTGTATTACTAGTTTGCAGGTAAGAAAAGTGAAGTCCACAGAACACAAATGGCTGGCATAATGCCAGACACTGAACCTCAAACTTCGAACTCTCTAGTCACTGCTCTTCCTGCCGTCCCACAGCGCTGCTGTAATTTTGCAAAGGACATAGAGCAGACCTCAGTAAGGACTTGCTGATTTGATAAAGAAACCACCATGTGCTTCAGCAGAAAGGAAACTGTTTCATAAATGCAACATGATCAGAAAACAAAAACAAAGTTATGTGCACATCACTGGGATAATAAAGATCCACAAGGGCTGATAAACATGTAGGATTTTGGCTGGCACAACACTAGCTCGTTAACTGTTCTTGTTAACCTAAAAAGGAACCAATATTATGGACATTAGAATGTATAATCACTGGCTCTGAATTTTGGAATTATGTCTCAAGACTCCATCTAACCAAAGAATAACCAACTCTTTTTAAGCAGACAAAGAATTCCTACCAGTTCTGACTTTTATTAGAGTTGGACTCTCAGTGTTTTCACTCTGACGCTCTTATTTCGCTCATTTCCAAATAACAGAAGCACTCATGGGTGCCACCATGGCTGTACCAAATCTTGGAACAACCATCAATATTTTTAAGCCTTTACTGACATCTGTCCCTAAATGTACTATGACATTTACCTTGAAATTACACAGAAGTATGTAGTCAGTGCTCATCAGTGCTGACAAGAGAGGAAAGTTAATGGGATTTTATAGAGGTTATAATTTTTTTAAGTGGACTGGAGTTTGAGATAATTACATTAGTCTCTAAATATTGCAAAAACATTACAGGTCAGCACTGTACAGATGAATCACCCCTAAGTGGGGAAAGTGAACGCAGATCTGAAAGTAAATAAAGCAGTTTGGAACAACAAAGATAATTACTCACCCAGGTATCCAATCAGAGTGGCCCCAATTGTCCGTGCAGGTCCGTTAAGATGCCCTGCTGAGTTGTGTATCAACTTGACAGGGGTGGCGTTCTCATGGGAGGAAATGCCTAACTGAAGAAGGAGAAAGGAAAAGGAAACGTAACTACAGAAGAATGGTCCGAACACTTTTCGAATTTGAACTGAAGCACAGCTGACAGACAGCATCACAGTACTTCCAGGTGTACCACCACGACGACTCGACATTTATACAACTTACAGCTGCTCACTGCACTAAATCTAACAGCCACCAGCCACCTGCCACTGTGCAAATTTGTGACGCTGCTATGGACTGTATTCTCCTTCACCTCTCACTCACCCCCCTCACCCACGCAGCGAACATCAGTGTGTTCTTTGTCTCCACGAGTCTGTTTTTGTTTTGTTTATTCATTTGTTTTGATTTGAAAAAAAATTCAACATGTAAGTAAAATAATGTGGTATTTGTCTTTCTCTCTCTGACTTAGTTTACTTAGCATGATACTCTCTAGGTCCATCCATGATGTTGCAAATGGCAGGATTTCAGTACAAACATTTTGATTGGAAAGGAAGTAAAAAGAGTGATTATTAACATATTTTATTGCTCCTCTTAAAAACATAAGCATTCTTTTTTTTTTTTTAATGTGCAAACACTTTCAAAAGTGTATAAATTCACAGAAAGTTAGCTACTGAGAAGAAGGTGGTGAGGGGTCTTGGGAAACAGCTCCAGGGGTCTTTCTGAATGAAAATGCAATGGTGGTTTAAAGGCTGTGATCACTCGCTGCTGCACGGTATTTCTGATAAGTGAGCATAATGAGCTGTACTCCACACCCAAGTAAATGTCACATAAATCATCCAGGACTTTACAAACATACTTAAAGGAAATGGTCGATTTTGTGCATGTACATGTACATACACAATGTGCTTTCAAGCAAATGCAATCCTAAGATTTTAATTTTATTGGTACCTGCAGAACTAAATTTATGTACAGTTTGTGTTCCTTAGAAGATGGTAAATATATTCACAGACAAACCTCTGCACAAGAGTCGTCAATAATTACTGTCCCCAATCCCTGCCTTCTAGTCCTGATTCCCTCCCCTGGGGCTCTACCTCCCCTCATCAACCAGAGCAGCTGGGGAATCCCACTGGGAGCTCCCGGCTTATGAAACCCAATGGTCAGTCCTCCCAGTTTTCCTCCTTCCTTGCTGGCTGCTGCTTTTCGGTTTTCTTGGCTGGTTCTTCATCTCTCCAACTCCATAACACAGGAATACCCCAGGTCTCCCTCTGAAAACCTCTCCTCTTTTCTGTCTACGTCTGCACTTTGGCGAATGTACCTAGTCTCATGGCTTTGAACAGCAGCTATGAACATCCAGGACATTCAAACCTCTCCCCTCAATTCCAGATTCCTATGTCCAATGTCTCTGATAGTTCCTCTAAGATGTTTGATATGTTTCTCAAACTTTTCCAAAATACAATTCTCAATATCCTCTCCCACCCCCAAATAAATCTTCCTGTAGTTTTCTCCAAATCAGAAAAAATGACTCCATTTTCCTCATTGTTAGAGCAAAAAACCTTGGAGTTATCCTTGACTCCTCTCTTTCTCTCACAATTAACAGCCCATCTATCATAAAAAAGTCTGAGCTCGATCTTCAAAATATACCTCAGATCTGCTTACAGCTACTGCTATCACCCCAGTTCTGACCATCATCATCTCCCATATAAATTATCATCGCATTGGCCTCAAAACTGGTCTCCCTGCTTCTACCTTTGTCTCCCTTCAATTTATTCTCAAAAGAAGTCATAGTAATCCTCGTTAAAAAGTCAAAACATTTCATTCCTATGTCTGGGACCCTACAATACCTTTTACCTCACTCAGTTAAAGCCAACACCTTCACAGGTGCCTATACGTTCTGAACAACAGAATCCCCATTACCTCTTCGAGTTCCTTTCCTGCAGTCCAAGCCTACTCTCACTATGCTCTAGTCACACGTGCCTCTGTGGGAGGCATGCACTTTCCTCACGGCTTTAGTGTTTGTATTTCGTACAACACAGATGGGATGGGGTGAGTGCGGGGGACGTACTACATCCTCACCCTACACTCACACCCATCCATTCCCCATATTCTCATTGTTTGCTGCCTCATCTTTTTCCAAATCTGTTCGAATTCCGTGTCTCAGTGAGGTCTGCCCTGACCACCCTATTTAAAACCATAATGTTGTCTCTTACTCCTTCTCTTCTTTGTTTCTCTGCAAAGCACTCTCCCCATCTGACATGCTCTATCACTAGGCTATTTCTTTAGTTATTGTTGTCTCTTTCTTCCGTGAGAATGTAAAAACCATACAGGCAGGACTTTTCTTATCCACTGCTGTGTCCTGAACAAAATAACGCAGAGTAGGTGATCCAGGGAAACCTGTAGTTGTAGTCCTAGAAATAGCAATTGTGTTCTTCAGTGTTGTAAGTTCCGTTTCTCAAATTACCAATAAGAATATGAGAATACAAACCATGCAGTTAGAAGACAATTCTTACTGTCCCAAATTAAGGTAATATCTAAACATGTTTTGGCTTAAATTCAAAGGCAAAGAAACCAAATATAAATACTACATGAAAGGCACTGTTTCCAGCACCCCTCATCCTTGGGTGGGACTTGTGATGAAGATCGGAAACATCTGTCCAGAGTCAGCCAGTGTACCGGGAAATCATTCTGCTTACCTGCTTAGCGATGGCTTTGCTGTCCAACTTGTTGTACACCTTCCGGATTCTCGCCACTGTTAGGGAAGACACAGAGAGTGCATAGAGGCCAAATGACACCTTTTCCTCTGGTACTAACACCACGGGAGATGCGACTATGCCTTCGGACTTTGCATCTTTACCTTCAAAAGAAAAATAATCCTTTTCAAAATCATTATTCTAATAAGTATTTTTTTTAAATTTTTAAATTGACAGACTTGAAAATCTTTTAAAGTGGAATGGAACTAAACTGAAAAACTTTTACGTAATTCTCAGCTCTTCATTTATTTCTTCAACTAGAAAATCAGAAAAATCATGCAGCCACAGCTTTATACTCCAAGTTTTACTCTGAAAATATGCTTCACATACAGCATAATGCAAAGGATGAGCGTTAATTGTTACCTAACAAGTCACAAAACACCTCCCTATGTTCAAAGGAAACGAGCACTAAAGTGAGCGGCATGCCCGGGAGCTCTCTCTGTAGCCTAGGCCTCCCCAGCGAGAGCCTGGACTTAGGCCTCTCTGTATTCTTCTAGACCACACAGCAAGTAGTAAGAACACACGTTTGGGAGCTGTATGGCCTCGGTCTGCATCTCTGCTACATCACTTAAAAGCTGTGTGACAGCCCTGGCTGGGTGGCTGTGCTGGTTCGAGTCCTCCCGTACACCAAAAGGTTACTGCAGGTTCAGTCCCAGCAGGGGTGTGTATGGGAGGCAACCAATCGAAGTTTCTCTCTCATATCAATGTTTCTCACTCTCTTTCCCTTTTCTCTCTCTTCTTCTTGCTCTAAAATCAATAGATACATCCTCAGGTGAGGATGAAACAAAAAAGCTGTGTGGACTATATGCCCCCGTGCCTCAGTTTCCTCATCTGTACAATGCAAATGGTAACAACAGTACTAACTCCCAGTACTTTGAGGAGATGAATGTGAAAGGCTCAGAACAGCCATGACCTTCGTGCATAGTAACTTATCTGGCACATACTAAGTGCTCAGTAAGCGTCAGCTATTATACTGCAATCTAAATCAAGAGCACGATTGGAAGACACATTACTTAGCCATAGGGTTATTACCGCTTACAGTACACTTGTCCTAACTTCTGAGAACTTTGGTAGAATGAGAAAAAGGGGATGGAAGATGTTTGAAAAGAATACTACAAAGGAACTCTAGCTTCACATCAGTTCTTCTTATTTTAAATTCTTTTTGGGAGAAAGGATAACAAGGAGTGGACAGCAGGAATAAAGGGATGAGAAAAACTGATGTTAACTCCTCTAACCTAAAGAATGTATGTGTGTGTTTTCTGGCACACTTTAAACTGCTTCATGTAATAGGAGAAATTATAGAAAGAGAAGGCTGAGGTTAGACTCTTACTGAGAATGTACACCAACATCTTAGAACCGACAGGAGAAACTGGAACATCAGTGATCACGCAGGGAAGAGAAAAGTCAGGGAAGTACACTATGACTGGTGGGGGAGAGCACTATGAAGAGGAGTGGACGGTCAACAGCATCACGTTAAGAACAGTGGAAGAGAAGGTCCCTTTTTTCTGTTCAGAGAAACAATGTATAATCTCATATACACACAAGCACTTAATTCATGCATCTACACTGTAGGAGTTCGGTTTTATAAACTTGAAGAAGAAAACATAAGTTACTCACATGGCATACATACAGCCTGAAAGCTTCCAACATAATTTGGTCCTAGCTCATAAATGGTAGTAATACTTGAAGAAGGTAAAACTTCTTCCAAAAAATGCGTGGGTCCTAGGCGCCACACCAGCGCAGCGATCTGGCGTTGGGCAGGCGGAGTGCCAACGTATGCATAGACGGTGCTGACCACAGGCGGGTTTGCAGAGCCTGAGCCCCCGGGAGCACTGTGGACGTAATGAAGCTAGGAGGAAACAAAAGCCAATGTGTAAGCTCTGACAAAAAAATGTTCCCCAGGAAAATACCATTTTTGGCGTATATTTTCATTATCTCGAGGTCATACAACCTTATAAATGTACAAAAGCAGTTGGGTCAAGAAACACAAGGGCAGACCAATATTCTGGAAGCTGACGTGGAAGTTGGAAATGTGTTATTCAACTCTCTAACACAGATAAACTACATGATGCTAGAAAGGGCAATGGTCAAATACAGGGACACCGTTACTGGCTACTTCAACTCTCTCGCCTCTCTCCTGACTACTATAGTATAGCTATCTAGAGTAGTATTTATACACTCATTCATTCAACATACAGTGATACCTGCTATTATTATTACGGACTGCGCAAAGAGGAATAAAAACAATTCCAGCTCTCATCTACTGGACTGCATAAAACAGTAACAACGAGGTGACAAAAAATAGTGTATTCATAGTCTGTTTAGGAATCCTTCAACTGGCTTCTCTACTGTAAAACAGCCCTTTGCAGCCTGGCTCAATCACTGACACACTCACTAATTCTCGGCTATTTTGTAGCCCCTCCTTTCCGTTCTTCTCTAATAAAGCGATATGGACTAGCCAGCCATGTGCCTCCAACATATTGTTTGAATGGGTACCGAAGGTCAAATTAAAATTAAGACAATTTAAAAAATACCCCTGCAAACACACTCATATGCACACCCACAAACACACCCTCAACTACCTTGTAAAGCAGGCTGAGAGTGCTAAGCACAGGCATGCTTACCTTCACAGTGCTAACGAGCTGTCCATCAAGGTAGAGGGCTGCGGTGCTGTTTTTCAGCATGCCTTTGCTCATCACCAGGACCAGATGATGCCACTGGCCCTCGACTATAAGTTCTCCACATCGAAAGCGAGCACAGCACGGGAGAATCTCATAAAAAGAGGATTCTTCACTAAAATCATCAACTAAAACAAAGGAAGAAATTAAAAAGCTCATCGTTCTCAATCGAACAATTGTTCATCTGTAGACCCTGATTTAAGACAATAGGATGAGGATGTAAATGAAAACACCCTATTTGTTCAGTAATTTTATCTGCGATAAAAAGTAAGACCTGGGATAGACTTTTGCTTTCTTCTGCTCATGTAGTTATAACCAAATCATAGTTAGTCAAATAAAAAAATAAATAAAATTAGACAATAAAATAAAGTTAGGACAGACAACAAAAAGAGACTGGTCCATTATGACTTGTCACGGTCTGTTAAAAGGACTTTCTAAATTGTACTTTGACATACACTTGATTACAGCATTGGTTAGAAAAAGAACCAAGAAAATACATGATCCTTGCTACACGCTGTGCTCAGTGACACAAGGGGGCAACCGTCTGTTCTTCGCTCATGGCCGTACAGTCCTGGCCCTCCCCTGCCAAGAGCTGATAGTAAGAAGGTGATTTATGGAATGGAAAGTATCTGCTAATCCAAGTTTCCTGCTTCTCCAGGTAATGCTGGTGATTTGCTAACATTCTGCAGTCACTTCCTGACTCCAATCTGGCTTCCCTGAGCTACCCAGTATGTTCATGCTAGGAAAATGTTCACGCCAGATCATGCTAGGAAATCATGGGTTATTATTAATTTAATTGTAATGTTAAGCTAATTAAACTTAATTTACCTTTCCTAACTATTCAAGAAGGGGCAGGGTAACACCAAAAATCCAGACATTAAAAACTCACTGCCCCTCGAAAGTTTTCTTTGTAAAAGGGCTAATCCATAACCATGTAACTTAGAGAAGACCCACCATTTTTCAGTACCAGCAGCACATACATATAAATATACTGAAAATTAAAAGTTTGAATTATATGCAGAAAAATACCAATTTCTATTTTTTTCGATCTTAAAATATCTGCACATGATGAAATCCCGAGATAATATTTTAAAAACAATGCAGAATAAAGATCTGTTGATGAGTTAAAACTAGTAGAAAGACAACCTTCTCCACAGGTGACCTGATGTAGGAGCAGAATTAAATAAGGAGGTGGAAAGCAGGGTCAAACAGCTTTGAAAGGTCCAGTATTATGCACCAAAGGATGTGGAAAAATAGAAAAGACCCAAAGTATACACATAACGAGGAACCTTCCCTCTCACACCCCTATTAAATACACTGCATTTTCTTGAGGACTGTAGAAAATATTACTTATAAACATTTTCTGAGTTTCATGTTCTGACTCAGGCTTAAAGACAGACATATCCAGCATTCAGTGGAGTTAGGATGTCCTGGTGAGTGAGCTGGTTTCTCATAACTCTTAACTACCTAGGCATCTCAAAGGGCTACAGCTGTTCAGAGGATCCTGGTAGTAGTAAGATGATATGTATAACTAATGTGTATGTTATTATAATTTCTAGCAATGTATGGACAACAGAAGTCTTGCAATTTATATTTAGTGAAAATACAATAGAGTAAGCAAACATTTTCTGGTTTACTGAAATATCCCTAGATCTACTCTTTAATTTTAACATTAAATTTTACCATATTTCCAAATTATTCAGGTACTTTTCATATTTTCCCCCTTCTACCTATCTATATTTTTTAAAACATATTTTATTGATTATGAGATTACAGTTCTCTAATATCTCCCCTTTTATTCCCCTCCGCCCTGCACAACCCCTCCCAATCGCATTCCCCCCCTTTAATTCATGTCCACGGGTCATATATACAAGTTTTGGCTTCTCCATTTCCTATACTATTCTTAACCTCCCCCTGTCTGTCTTCTACCTACCATTTATGCTTCTTATTCCCTGTACCTTTTCCCTTTCTCTCCCCGTTTCACGCCCCTGCTGATAACCCTCCATGTGATCTCCATTTCTGTGATTCTGTTCCTGTGCTAGTTGTAGTTGTTTGCTTAGTTTGTTTTTATTTTAGGTTCGGTTGCTGATAGTTGTGAGTTTGTTGTCATTTTACTGTTCATAATTTTGATCTTTTTTTTTTTT
>VMDR010012779.1:0-25990 GCA_007922815.1 Macrotus californicus | reverse complement strand
GTAACCCAAAACCAGGGATATGTTAGGAGTCAGAGAAAGTGCTCAAAAGTGAAAGTAAGATATATCAGAATCTGCAAGACATTTTGGAGTGGGGAGGGCATGTCTGAGGCTCAGTTACACCTTGGAAATCTACAGATCATGACGAAGATCATCATGACAGAGATGGTGAACAGCTCTCTGCTTCCACTGACCTCTTTCCTGGGATAAATTGAATTCAACTGTGAAATGAGGAAATTGGGTAAAACATAAAAGGGTAGTAAAGATAGATCATATCTGTTATTAAGTGCCATTACATATGTAATCACATTTAATGTTCAACTTTGAAGTAGGTATTACCAGTTTCATTTTATAGATATGAAAACCATGACCTATTGTCATAGACTGTGGAGCTGTGACAAGAATTCATCTAATTCTTAGGTCAATGGTCTTCCCACTACATCATCTTTAAATTTTGTCACGTGGCTCTCCCTTCTGATGATCTACTTATATTAATGTTTCTCTCTCTAGCTAGCCATGTACCAATTACTCCCATCCATCTACCTTAAAAACTTAGTATGAGTACCAGAGACAGCACGGCTCATGACCACACACACAAGAAATGCACTCTCAACCTTACAATTGTTCCTTTCAGTTTTCAGACACAATCACTGAGCATCTTCATCATCGGATATGTTTTGTTGCCTCTTTGAGGTTGGATGAGTTCCCAATGACGTAGGAAGTCTTTAATTCTTTTGATAAGATACAAAAGTTGCTCTAAAATGATTGATTTTCCATTTAATCTTGTTTCTACCTTCCCATTCTTCTGAAAATGAGCAAGTTTTTAAACACGTGACCCATTCTCCAACATTTCATCTTCCACTTCTGGGCACCTTCCTTTCTACCACAAGCTGCCTCCTGAAACTGAACAAGTTTCTTTCTTTCTTTCTTTCTCTATTTTTCTGGTATTACTCTGTCTTGGCATACAAAACAAGTCTTTTCTATGATACTTGAGGGAAAGAGAAGAGGAAAATAGATGGTTGTAGCTACTTCTCTACATTTCTCAAAGCCCACTAGACTTTTTGCCAGCTGTGCAAATGCATAATAACATAATTAAAAACAAAGGGGGTTTTGAAGTTAGACAATTTTGAATATGAATCCCATATCCACCATTTACAATATGAGTGACTTTGGGCAGATAACTCTCCAAGCTTTATGCCACATTAAGATGAGTAGTCTAAAAAATATATATGTAACCTGTCTAACATATTTGGCTGGTGTATAAGAAGTCCTCAGTGAATGAATGGTCATCACCATCATGATGTTAGCATCCAGAGTCTTTAGACTGAAAGACACTTCATGGTTACACTAGTTACACATGAACATTTATTTGATAAGAGAAGGGCAAAGTAGCATGTCCAAGGTCATACAGACATCTAGCAACTGAGCCAGGACTGGGACATAATCTTAACTCTGTTGTATGCTCATTCTCTTTGATGCCTCTCATTCTCTCCTGATGTTTCTAGTCTTTCAACAACGTCTCTTTTTCTGGTTTCTAACTCTTTACTCACACAAGAATTTTTATTCCACCAATGATAAATATTTTTCTGGTAGTACCCATGATATCTGAGAACTATTTGGAATTCTGATAACCCCAGAGATCACTCTTTCTTGCTCTGTTTCTGTCATGTATGAACTTGCCCATTGTATTTGGAGGTTTAAAAAAATTGTAGGGTTATTTCTGGTTGATCATCACTTTATAACCTTGAATTCTTCAGGCTTCATATAATTAGTTTATCAGAAGAATGGTAATGTAGAAAGAAATTTCTTCTGAGCATAGGAGCATAGGAGAAGCTAGAAAATTTTTGCAAGAAGACGCCCCAGTAATAAGCCTATCGTTGAGCATGGGTTTATTAGAAAGCAAAAAAAAAAAAAAAAAAGACAGTATGCTGCATGCTGACTTCATCTTCATTAAACATTCATACTGGAAATGCTTACCTTGTCTACAGCCAAGATGTTATCCTTTGCAGAGGAAAAAAAAAAACAGGAATCACTAAGCCAACTTGCTGCAAGTGTTCCAGTGCTTCCGAAAAGCAGTGTTATGTAAAATCTGCAAACATGTTAGTCTAAGCATTTTTGGCCTTCAATTTCAAACACCTTGGGGCAGAGCAGGATGGTGAGGGAGGCATCTCAAAGAAGAATGAACTGGCTTGCATTCTACCATGCAAAGAGATGTAAATAAAAAGTGAAGGGGCTTTTATGCCACTGCCATCATGGTACCTGCGTCACTTGGCCTAATATGTTAAGAGGATTAGTGCTAAAGCTGCATGAACTCTGAAACAGCCCAATGAAGCCTTGTGCTTTCCAGCTGAAATTGGTCCTCAGCACGACCTCTCTGATTGTCAGGATTTTGGCAGCCTGACTAGGCTGCCAAATTCTCTAAAGCAAGGTTGCGTCCCCTGGGTTTCAACACTGCAGCCTCTTCTGTTTAGTTTAGGTACAGGTGTAGAGAGCTAGAATGGGAAGAAGCAGGGAGCAGCAAGAAGGTCAAGGTGAAAGCCCTAATCTAAAATATTCCTTCTGCATGCTTTCCCAGAGATCACATGGTTTAATCAAATTAAAGTTAAAAAACAAAAACACCCAGCTGTTGCATCCTGCTATGGCTTGAAGAGTCAAAAGAAAACCCCTCTCTCTATCCATTTAAACTAGAGGGGACTTCAGTGGGCATTAATGAACCTTTCTTATGGGATCATAGGCATCATGCTGTGTAGTTCCTGTGGAGGATAAGTTTGGAAGCGGAATGGGAACTAGCAGTAAAATGGCTCTTCCCTTAAGAAATGCCTAAAACAACTACCTTTACACTTTAACTTAGCAGAAATGGAATTTATCAGCAACTACAGAGATATACTGAAGACTCTTCCCACCACAAGTTGATTACCACACGAGCTGAATGATGTTGGGTGTCCAGGAAATAGAGGTACACACGTGTCTGGGCATCTCAGTGTCCCTACGGATATTTGACAACTCAAAGGCACAGTTGTAGGAATGGCCTAAAACATACTCCCAGGAAACACAGGCTAAAAAAATCTCCTTTAAGGCCTGCCACTGCCAGAGACTGCTTTCATGGTGCCTTTTGCTGGGGACACCAAAGGTTTGGAATGAGTTTCTATGAAACACATCATTCAGGAAAGCAGCTGGGGAACCTGTCCTTGTGACTCTCCTGGGTGTCCTTTGAAGCTCCTGCTTCTGCCTCAAGGATATCGAATGACTCGGACCTTTCTTTATCTCCCTAAGGGGAAAGGAGTGAGAAGACTGCTTAAATATTGGAGCCAGCGCTATATCGCCATCACAAAAGACTGCAGCTGAGAATAGCAGTCAGTCCAGGAAAAAAAAAATTTCAAAGAATCAGTAAAACTTTCCAATAGAGGGGAAAGCTCCTGGATTTGGAAGTTGTTTCCGCAAGGAGAGGATGATATGCATCATTTTAGCATACAAAGACAGACAGGAAAAAAAAGAAAGAAAGAAAAAGCCAAGGGCTACTCAATAGCTTTGCAGCATCAACCCAGAAATACCAAGGCTCTGTATTTGTCTATTTCCTTCTGGTCTTTTGCTATGACCAATGGGTTTGTGTAATAACTGTCACATTCTCCTTCTCCCATCCCGTATCCAAGGATCCTAAGTGAATTCAAGAGAAAACTAAGAGCTGGTTGGATAAAATACAAAATCAGCTGTAGAAGCAATGAGTTTTTTAGTGGAAAACATATTTTTTAACAAACCTTGACTTCTCAGCTGAAGGAGACATGATGCAGGATCAATATCAGGGACTGCAATGCTTATGCTCACCGCAGGTGTATTTTCCCTTATAATTATGTCATGCGAAGGGCATCACTGGGGCCCCATTCCAACGCCCTGGAACACCCACCAAGCCATACTATGTGACTGCTGCTAATGTCGTGGTTAACTCTCTCTTGGAGACTTTCTTGCAAAAGACTTTTTTTTTTTTTTTTTTGCCAAAGCCAGCAAAGAAATCAAATGTATGCAGCATTGTTCAGGGGTTACTGAAAATCTGTACAATTTACATAGCTATTAAATTTATATAGCTAATAAAATCCACTTTCCGCATTTTCCTACCTTTTAAATAGGAAGTTTGGATCTAAAGAAAGTAGATTGACTGATCGGGTAATTCTGAATTTCTGTCATCAGGGTGAACTAGCAAGTCTGTCTCTTAATGTCAACCCTTGCTATGCCACATGACCTGACTTGAAGTGTTTGAAAGATCCAAGAGGTATCTTCTTCCCTTTTACCCAAATGGGTTTTCTTGTCCTATATCCAATGCTCTTCCCAAAAACTGGGGGTGAGGGGAGATTTCACAAGACTTAACTCTGAAAGACTGACTATATAAATAGATTATGGCCAGACCATACATAAAAATAGAACTCTGACCCATGGCCAGCAGAACCAGCCCAAGGAACTAACCTTTATCTATAATCATCAGCCCAGGTAGCCAGGCTACTATAAGTTGGACATGGAGGAAGTCACACTACTATCTCTAGTAACAATCTAGGAAGTCAAACAACAACTTTGGTAACAATCAGTCCCAAATGGCCAGGACTCAATTAATAACTGACAGCTTCCCTAATTTGACCCTGCTTCCAACTTTGGACCAGCCAGACAAAGCCTAATATTCACCCCCAACCAATCACATAAAATATTCTGCTTCTAGTTAGCCCATCAGCACAAAGGTTCTCTTTGTGATTCACTGATTCTAGAGAAAAATAGCCATATTGTTATGATTTATACACTTGGAAAATGAGGCAAAAGCACATGCTTAGGATTCAAGTAGTGAATCAGCATTGAGTCAGAAAAAGAGAAACCACTCTATGTATTTAAAACAGAGGGACATTCAGGAAAGACTACAGAGGAGCTGGAGCTGCTGAGAGTGAAGCGAGGAGTGTTAGAAGAGGCAAAGAGGGAATGGTTGTTAATCTAAGATCTGAAACTGCGATGACTCTGAGACTGGATCCTCTGAGCCCCCAGAATGATGCTCTGATGGACCCACACCTGACTCCTAAGCAGGGAAATGGGAGCTGCGCTCCTGTTATGCTGCTGAATTGCCAGCAACAATGCTAGAGCCAACGTCATTGTTATCACGGCCCGCGGCTACTACCTGAAGCATTCAAATACGGCTTTTTCCTTTTTTCACTTTTCAAGGCCCTGATTGTGCCTGTCGTTGAGAGGGCACTCCAGGAAGACAGCTGACACAGAAGCTTTGGGAAGTGTAGATCTCAGTCTTGCAACCCCAAGTGTGGAAAGAAGGACAAGTGTGGAGCTGACAGAACAGACACTATTGAGCAGAAATAATAAATATGTTTTGGCCTAAACGAGATTAAAAATTTAAGGCAGAAGAATGTTCTGATTTATTAAACTTGTTCTTTAAATAAAATTTTAAAAGTTAAGTCCATAATATTAGATTGCTGTGACCCTGAATGTTCCCAGGAGAAAATGAGTGACAAAAGGCTAGGACCTATGCTCCCCACTTCTGTTATTACAGGTGTGGGGCTGCGCCCCGAGTTGGAGGGGAGTGAGGGCGGGCAAGGACAGGCAGTGCTAGAGAAGGAGGAACTTAGTAAAAATTCTGAGTCCCGATTATAGGTGGGAGTTACGGATGGGAGCTGCATTCATCCGGTGTCAGTGACACTGACACCCCACCTTGGTTTTGACGCAGCCTGCCCCTTTCTACAATAGCTACTCATGGCACATCCATTGGAAGATGTTTGCTCCAGAGGGAATCAAGGCCAGAATCTGTAGAATTGTATTCTGGGACCATCTCTGGGAGGTGGTGGTGATAAATAATGGATTTCTTCGCCTTTAGGGAGTCCATTTACTTATTTCATTTAACCATTATTTATTGAGTGCTGAGCATGTACAGGCATTATTTCAGGCATGGGGAATATGGTAGAGAAGAAGAAAAGCAGACAAAAATCCCTCCCCTCATAGAGTACACATTCTTCAGGGAGGCAGGAGACAATCATGTAATTAAGAGGTAGTCGGTATTATGGGGAAAAAGAGCAGGAACGGGAGAGAGTGCAGAGACAGCCTTTGCCATTTTGATTGATTCCATGGAAAGGTCTTTATCAAAGAGGTAATATTTGAGCAAAGTCTTCAAGAAAGTGCATGAGGAAGTCATGTGAGCTCCAAGGGACAATTTACCTGGCAGAGTTCAGAGGCCCTGAGGCAAGATATGCTTGATGAGTTCAGCAAACAGTTCTGTGTGGCTGGAAGAGAGAAGCATGAATGAGGTCAGAAAGGAGAATAAAGGTCATATCACAAAGGGTCCCAAGGCCATTGTACAGAATGGCTCTCTCTCGGATGAGATAGTAACTCATCGGAAGATTCAGAGTGAAGGAGTGACATGTTCTGCTCTAGGGTTTTCTGGGATCACTATGGAGGCTGTGTAAATTGGCAGAGAGAGACATGTGGAGATGCAGTGAGTAAGGGTGAGGTAAAGAGACCAGTTCAGAGGCCACTGCAACAACCCAGGTGACAGATGGCTTGCAGTGGTGCTAGTGGAGTTGCTGCAAAGTAGTTTGTTTACAATCAGTAGAAATAGAAAATTAATCAAGCTAGCCAGAATTATATCTGCAACACTCCACTGGAAAATACATTCTAAATATATCCCCTTGATGATGCTAGGTAGGCAGTATCATCTTTAGACCAACATATTATAACAAAATTCACTTGTATTTGCAGCCATGGTGCCCCAATTGCTTCATTTTGGCTAAAAATGTGTTGCTTTTGGGTTATAATTAATAAGGCAAATAACAAAATGCATTCCACATGAAGCACCTATCCTTTTCTTCTAGTGCATTTTTCCAAATGAGCACCCTTTGAACAAAAAATGGTTTTGTGAATATTTACATTCAGCTTATTTTTAGCACCCACAGATGAAAATAATACATAATGACAAAAAGCTACAATAAAAATCGATAATGCTTGAAAATGCCATATTTTATCAGTACAGCAGCATCTCCACTCAACTGGAAAGTAATTACAGGTGTATGAACAGAAGAAATACTTATAATTCACTGACCATGTGTAGGGTGCATAAGTTTTCACAGACCCCTTGTCATTGTCATGGAAATGGCCCCTGGAAATAGTGAAACCCAAGGCAGACAGCTCTGTGATATATCAAATTCATCCAGAAGTCATTTAAATATGAAGATCATTGTCAACAGACAGATAGGAAAGCAATGAAAGAATTCAGATTAGAATAAGTACTAAATTGATTAACAAAATCTAAGCACATGGTTTACATGGGTGGAGGTGGAGGCCGTGGGCTGTAATTTTCCTTGAAAATCAAGGCATGCACTATCTCACACCCAAGGTGGGGGGCTAAGGCAATCACTCCCCCCATTAAGCTGTGGGCTCTATGACATGGTTACTATTAAAGAAGCTTTCCTTGAATGTCACCACTTCCAGGTCTCAACCCAACCAAATGTCTGATCAATTAGCAACCTCCTGGAGCTAACAAGGTATTTAAAACTTATTTCCCTTGGTAGGCAAATTGCAATGTTTCCTTAGAGAGTAAATACTTTAAGAAGAAAATAAGTAAATCATACTGTCTTGTATTCATATTTTTCAAGTTAGATTTATAAATAACATATTTATGTGAGATATTTTAAGTACTGATAATGTATAAGAGGTATTACCATACTAGGGTGTTTAATGCACGAACCTATGATTTTGATGAAAAATGTTTAACTAAGAGATTTATTTAGATGTGTGATTTTAATTTGAAGTGTTATGTTTATATAATATCGAAACACACAAAGCACTGGTTCTCAAACCTTATCATGTCTCATAATCACCTGGACGGCTTGTGTGGCCCAATCCCCAATTTCTTACTCAGTACATCTGGAATGAAGCCTGAGAATTTGCATTTCTGCCATTCCCAGAGGGTGCTGATGCTGTTGGCCCAGGACAACACTTTGAGACTGACTTACAGGTTCTTAGGATTTGCTTCTTCATAAGATATATTTATGAGACTTCAAAAAACTGCTTAAGAATTAGAAAAATTGTTAAATCAGATTATTTAAAAAAAGAAGTCTATAATATTAAATTTATAATTGCAGCTTAAATATTTAAAGGAGGTAATGATATAAATTTGGACATGGTAGCAAACATTAACAAAAGATTGTACAAAAATTCTTTACATTTTTATATTAAGATTTATAAGTTAAAGGAAAAACTCAGATTTTGAATGAGTAACTTTATGAAACTGAGTATTAATACTTAAAACCAAAGTCACCTCTGAATAATCTTTTTTGTGCACAAAACTTAGTCTAGAGGACATCAAAAATTCAGCATTGACAGCAGTCACTCCATTTCCCAGAACTTCCAAGCCTATGGATTGGGAACCTTTGGCATAAAGGACTCACTAAAAGTGCACCCTTATCCCAAACCATTTGATCCCTCTTCAAATGGTCTTACTCCTTTGCTTATGGAGTTGGGCTTGCTTTGAAGACAGTGGACTACACAAAGAGTCTACATCTTGATCGACTTTCCGTAGAACTGAATCTCCTGCAAAGGCTCTGGAAGCTTTTCTCTCCAGCTCCCCTGCTAACTGTCATTGTCTTCCTGCACTGTCAGAGGACACCACAGAAAGAAGAATGGCACGTCAAGATCAACCTTCCTCCAGAGGCACCCCTTGAAATAATGTTGAATCGCTGTGCATTTGGAAGACTTTACTTCTGAGACCAATTATCTTCCTGCTACAGTGTATTCAGCCTTCACCAGCTTGGTTTCTGGACCCAGCTGTTTTCTGTAAGGCCAGATGTATTTTGAATCACAGATGTGATCATTTAAATTAACTAAACTTTCTATTTTTTTTTTATAAAGGGACATTTATTAGCCTGCAGGGATACAGACTTTGATTTATTTTTTAGGTTAAAACTGTTGTCCCTCATTTCTTTTTTAGACTGAAAAGCATTAATACATCATAAATAAAAACACAATGGAAGCACCTAGTGCTACTCTGTAGTTCAAAGAGGAAGTGAAGCTAGTGAAGATCCTAAATTTCCATATGATTCCATACTGCATTTGGAGCTCAGCTCTCCTGAATTCTAAATGTCAATCAATTGCTTGAGTCCAGATCCGCCCCTATGGTATTGTTAAAATCTGGACATGTTTTATCTGGGTTACCAAAGCAATCCTTTATTTTCTGGGAGTCTCAGTTTCTGGATCTAACTTTAAATGAAAATTTATAGAAAGTTGCCATAGAAAAAGTAAATCTGTATCAATTACCTATGGTCCTCAAAATACCACAGTTTATGCAGCTAGCCTTGGACAAATGCTCCATTTTAAAAGTTGTGTTGTCAACGGAGAAAAGAAATCCTCTTCAATAAATGGTGCTGGGAAAATTGGAAAGCCACGTGCAAAACAAAAAAACTAGATTACGGTTTTTCCCTATGTACAAAAATTAATTCAAAGTGGGTCAAAGACCTAAATATAAGATCTGAAACAATAAATTACAGGGAAGAAAATATAGCTAGAAAAATTATGGAACTTGGTCACAGAGAACATTTCATGAATTTGATCTCAAAGGCAAGGAAGTAAAGGCAAAAATAAATAAACGGGACTATGTCAAACTAAAAAGTTTCTGAACAGCAAAAGGAACCAACAATAAAACAAAAAGCTAACCAATAGAATGGGAGATGATATTTACAAACAACAGCTCCATCAAAGGATTGATATCCAAAATATGTAAAGAACTCATACAACTCAAGGCCAAATGAATAATCCAATTGAAAAATCAGGTGAGGACCTGAACCAACATCTCTCCCAAGAAGACATACAAATGGCCAACAGATATATGATAAGATATTCAACTTCATTAGCTGTTAGGGAAACGCAAATCAAAACTACAATGAGATACCACTTCGTACCTGTTAGAAAGGCTATTATCAACAAGACAGGTAATAACAAGTGTTGGAGAGGTTGTAGAGAAAAAGGAGCCCTCATTCACTGCTTGTGGGAATGTATGTAAACTGGTGCAGTCACGATGGAAAACAGTCTGGTGGTTCCTCAAAATATTAATAGAATTACCACATGACCCAGCAATCCTTCTGAGTGTCTACCTGAAAAACTTGGAAGCATTTATTCACAGAGGTATATACACCCCTCTGTGCTTTGCAGCACTATTCAGGGTGCCCAAGACATGGGAACCACCAAAGTGCCTTTCGGCAGAGGACTGGATAGAGAAGTTGTGGTGCACACACACAATGGAATACTACTCAGCCATAAGAAAAGATGCGAAAACATGGATGAACCTTGAGAATATTATGCTAAGCAAAATAGGTCAGTCAGAAAAGCGAAAACTATAATATTTCACTCACATGTGGGATATAAAATTGAAACTCACAGACACGGACAGACAACATCATGGTGGTCACCAGAGGCAAGGTGGGTGGGGAATAGGAACGGACAAAGGAGGCCAGATGCACAGTGATGGAAGACGGTTTGACTGTGGGGGTGGGCACACAGTGCAATGTGCTGACCATGTGTCATAAAAATGCACACTTGAAACCCATATGATAACCCATATGATAACCCGTATTGGTTAACCCTGTTAACCAATTTCACCAGTAAATCTAATTTTAAAAAGTAAATACATGTAAATAAATAAAAGTTGTATTGTGTTATTACAGTAGACATGGGCTAGAAAAACAGATTTTGTAATAAGATATTTCCAATTCTGGAATTGCCAAGCCTAAGCTTCCTTCTTAATCAAAAAAACAAAAGAAAAGAATAGCTACTTAATTTAAGTGGGTCTGGCACATAACTGGTGCCTAGTGAATGTCAGAAATGACTCTTTTTTAACCTAAGTTCCTGACAATCAGAAAATGTTTACTCCCTTTGTTTGAAGTATGTATGGTCATTAAAAATTGCTTTATAAAACTATGTAATATCATATTTAAAATATATTATAAAATGATTAAATAATAAATAATATAACTAAACTATTAAAAAACCTTGTACCTAAAAAAAAGACAGAAATATTTACCAAATTATTAATAAGTTATTGTTGAACTATGACATTTTAAAAATTATCTTTTCTATAGCTCTGTTTTGGATACATTTTAATTTAATCAGCAGGAACCAAATGAACAAATTCCACAGATAGGAACTGTGAATGAAACTGCACGGGTATATTGAACTCTATTGAGCCCTGCCAATTGCTGCTTTCATGGCACACAGCTGTATCTCATACCTCCATATGTGCATGTCATAATCACAATTTTTTATAAAATGGCATCTCAATCATTGCTTACCATCGAATATTATTTTCAATAAAGTTTTGCAGCAGATCAGGTGGTTATATATTTTTTTCCTATTTTACAGGTGAGAAAAAGCCTAAACTGGCACACCCAGCTTCTTATTTCTGGAGCTCTTACCGAGGCTGACAACCTAGTAGACTATGCTTATTGGTCACCCTATCCACCTTTCTTAAGCCTAAGTAAGCCTTCGTTGAACTAGCGGTCTGCCAAAGGGTCAGTTACACCGCCCCACTGGTGTGTATCCCCATCTGCAAAATGGGAATGGTGCATCTGCTCTCCCCACCTCACAGGCTTATGGGAGAATCCTATAATACAGTGGAGGTGGAAATTTTTTAAATATGGAAGTGTAAGGTATTAAGATTAAAATCACCAACACTAATGATGGATAACTATGTGCTTCATGTTGTTTGCAATTGCCCCTTAGCAGATGCCCCAAGATAGTAATTCCCCTTTTAAGTTCCTTTCTTGAGAGTAAGAAAATGTCAAAGAAGTTGTGTGAACTTGTACACGATGTCAGAGTTTTCAGGCACTGTAGAGGTCATTTCTTCCGCCACTGCACAGTACCTCTGGTATGATTCACCCTCTCCTTGAGCACTTGGGTTGAAAGAGAAACTCTACCTCATGGGGCACTTGTCTTCCTTCGGCCTATACAAAAATGCCATTCTGTTTACAAGTCTAACTACTTCATTAAGCTCCAACAGAAAAGAAAAGTAACAACTTGCTTAAGAGGATTATGTATAATCAAATGTTGTTTAGGAATTTATTTTCTTATGTTTTCCCTTTTCAGCTTTCTTCTGCTGAGCTTGGATTGCTCATCTGAATGTCTAATTAGGAAGCCTCATCTTTCCTGGGTGTTCCTTGAGCATTGTTTCTACACAGGCAAGAATTTTCATTTTTAAATTTTCATGACATCAGTATAATCCTCTATCATAAAATAGAGTGAGAAAAAATTAGTTTCTTGGGGGCAAGTTTGCAGAGTGTGTAGCAATTTGCAAATACCTTGCCTTGAGCCTCAGAACTGGATCTGTAATGAACCAACCCCTGCAAAGTAGTAATGGGAGTGAGTACTTTCTGGAACACCCTGCCTGGGTAATATGGGGTAAGAGGAAATTTAAGCTTTATAGGAGCAACTACCAACTTGTTCAGCTGGAAAACGTGTCTTGCTGATATCAATTCAGACATGAAAATATGTTGAAGTCTAAATATGAAAAAATGTGCAGTTTTGCCCATCTTTCTTGGCTCTGTCATTCCCAGCACTGTGCCTGCTTTTTAGTCTGTGATCAATAGTAAGATAGCAAAGATGACAAGCCGGCGTCTCTCATGGTCAGCTGTGCCGAGTGGCCCACGTCAGGGGATGAAGGTTCTGAATATTCATCTCGCCCCTTCCATGGCATGAATCTGCACGTATCAGGAGTGTTCAAAGGTATGTCAGGGTTTCATTCATAGTAAGAAAAAAAAGTGTTATTGTGAAGAAAAACTGCATAATTTATAAAGCAATTTAATTAGGCTCCAAATGCCCTTGTGTGGTTGCCGTATTGTTGGAATCCATCAGCTCCTCTCATTTATTCAAGCCTTAGGTTACTGGTGGTAGGAAGCTTCCAGCCTGGAGCACCTTCCATCTCTTCCTTGAGCCTGAGAGTAAAGGTGGGCTCTGTTTAGAAAAGCAGCAGTCTCTCCCAGAATGAAAGGATTTACATAAACATTTCCCAAGGATATCCTGGCTGCTAATAGATATAGCTATAGCAACGGGTAAGTTCATTTTATCACCTGGGTATATTCGCTTGGCCATCCTCAAATTCCCCAAGCCCTGCCTTCCCTGAACTCTTTCCCAAGAATGCCAAGAGGCTTTTTTCCCTGTGTAGGTATATGAAGTTTCCTGCAGACTTATGAGCCAAGTTCTGTGATGAGTAAAAATCCTGGGTTATACAGCCATTTCCTTGTCTCAGCAGCCAGTTGAAACCTGTCAGACTACAAAAATAACTGTTGCTATTGTGTTCTGAATAAGGGTGCCAGCCTGCAGCAGTTCGGAGTGCTTGATCGTCTGGTGCCTCTGCTCATTCCTCTCCTTCACAGAGCAGTGTGTAGGGAGGCAGGCATGGGTGTGGCCAGTGCATGGAGTTAGCCCTGCTTTTATTTATTCACCATATTATTTCTTCTAGATATGAGTATAAACACAATTAAACTAATGTCATAAAACATGTGCTTTCCTTTTCTTTGAGTTTCATAGCATTTCCAACACAAAAAAACAAACTATGAAACCCATGGGGTCAAAGCATAGCCCATATTATCTTTAATGAGAAACTGGCTCTAGACAAGGATGCTGAGACAAATGGTGAACACTGAGGATGGAAAGATAAATTAACTTCAAAATGTCTTCCAACATTCTGTGGATCTGGAAGAACCTGACTTAAACAGACCAAGTTTCAGGGAAGTGCAGCTTTCCAGTATGATCTTTCCTCAACGTTTTCAGAATACAAGTTATAAAGACAAAACAGATTACCTAAAAATATGAGTTGGGGGATAACCATGATAATTCTGTCTTTTATAGAAGGAAAGGGCCTCAGAGTCAGTAACGCAGGTAATGAGCTCAAACGCAGACTGAGCCTCATGATGCAACCAAGACAGTTAGGGGAAGGCGCTGACACCACAGCCCACCCTGACAAATGTAGCAGCTGCAGAGGCTGCAGACAGGAAACCCGGAATACATCCCAGGGGGTGAGTGAGAACCTGGGCATCTTTCTTGAGTGGTGACAAAAAGGTTGACTCATGTCCCACGAGTGGTGGGGAAGTTCAAGAAAGGCTCAAAATCTTACTGAGGTCAGCAAAGTTCCCATGTTGTTTCTTTGCCCAGTTTCTTCATTTTCCTGGGCAGTTAATCATCATGGGCAGGGATAGCTTGGTGCCATGACCCTGCCAAAGCCAGAGTGGTAAATGAAGAAAATGGCCAGGGCAGGGGGCAAAGGAAGAACAGAGAGAGGGAGAAAGCAGGTGACACAGAAGGCAGGAGAGTGAAGAGTGCAATGACCCTCTCCCCAGTGAAGAAGAGGAACACAAAATGCCCAGATCAGAAGACTGCTTGAAGAAACTTAGTGGGTGCAGGTGCAGTCCCTCTGCCAGTCTCCCAGAACCTCACTATCCCTCACCTACTTGGTTCCTGTTTCTGGGGAGCAGAGGTGTGAAACTCCAGTAACACAAATGAGGGGCTGGCTGTTTCTCACTTAGTCACTTCCCTGGTCCTGAGCAAAGTTCCCAGATTATCTAGTAACACCATCTGTAGACCCAAATATCTGATCCCACAAAACTGTCCCTCACTACTGTGCATTGCTGTTGCCTGGGTATCTGGAGCTTGAGTGATCACTTCTCTCTGGGTCTCAGCTTCCTCATGTGTTAAGTGAGGAAAGTGAGTTTAGGTGGTCTACTGTTCAAGTGCTTCCCATCCTCTCTTTTTGGGAACTAGTCATGTCTTGGTTTGCTGTGTTTTTACTATTGATTAGTTTATTTGTTTTCAGAAATTGTTGATTTAATAAAGTTCTATGGAATACTTAGTATTTATGAAATACTTCCCATTTTAATGATATACTAAGTAGAAAATAAACTTGTTTATACTTCACTGATAATAGGATTTCATGTGATATAGAAAATCATCATATAATCATAAAAGAAAAAATTCAACAAAAGTTTTAATAGTCTTGATCTACATGTACCTAAAAACAGCCACAAAATAAGTAAAGCAGAAATAAACAGAAATACTATGAAATACAGATCAATCAACAATGAGAATAAAATATTTTAACATACTTCTCCCAAAACTAGAGTACTAAAATTAATAAATGGCTTTTTACAAAATAATTAAAATATTAATATAATATTACAAATGGATCAGATATTGAGATACAAAAAAGTAAAACTCTAACTTCCAGTTAAGATGGCCACATAGGTAAATATAATACTCAAATGCTCTCATATCCATATCAAAATTACAACTAAACTACTGAACAGTCATCACTCAGAAATGCCTAAAACCTAGCTGAATGGAAGCCCTACAACTAGGGATTTAAAGAAGATGCCAATGAGACTGGTAGGAGAGGTAGAGACACAATCTGGCTCGTCCCACAACCACATGTGGTGGTTTAAAATCAGGAGGGATATCTCAGCTATGAAGGTCCTCCCTGAGGAGGGAGGGGTCCCATCCCCAAACCAGGCCCCCCATCCCATGGTTCCAGTGCCAGGAAGGGAAGTCCCCATAACTTCTGGCTGTAAAGACCAGTGGAGATTGTGGCTGAGTGAAATGGAGGCCTCTGGAGTCGCAGGCAGTTCCTCTTAAAGGGCCCAAGCACAGATTTACTTGCACTCCCTCTGAGCTCCAACACAGGAGCAGCAGCTTGAAAGGAACCAAGGACATATGGAGAGGAATTGAATTATCTGTCATCAGGGATAGCTGGGAAGACAGCTTTCTGCCAGACAAAAATGCTGGCAGAGGCCATTGTTCCTTTTCTGAGACTGCTCTACCCCTTCATAGCTGAAAGGTGCCATATCTGCGTCTCCATCAACCTGGCTCACACTGTTTGCCTTGCTCTGGTGATTCCCTGAGTCCCTGCCCTACCTAATTTGGAGGTCCACCAAAACTATTTTCAGTGGTTTTTCCATACCAATGGCCTGTCTGGGCTCTTGTTTCAGATTTTCCTAAAATTTCTCAAACAAGCAGCATCTGGCCTCAGCATACCCTATACCTCTGGCTAAGTGGCCCCAGGCCTGCGACTGGCAGCAGTCAGCCTTGGTTTGCAGGTTGGCCTCTGTTAGTGCCTCCTACTCCAGCACAAGTAGCAGCCATCTGCAGCTCACTTTGTAGCTCATGCTGGGTAGTCTGTGCAGATCACAGTGGAAGCTGGCATTGGCCTATACCTCCTAGGAGGCCCCAGAGCCAGCACACCTGGTGGACAGCTTCAGACCACATTGAACTACCACCCAACTACCTCTACGGGTGACATATTCCATGGGGAGACTCAGGGAACACCAAAGCCCCATGGAAGTAAGTCTTGCTCTCTTGGGTGGGCCCCTGCACAGCTAATTCACCACAGTGGTTCGTGGTCACAGACAGTCCTTGTAGATGATCGGTCTTGGGGTAAATCACTCCCATTGATATGACAACAGCAATCAAGGCTCAACTACAAGAGGAGAGTGTAAACAGCCCACATAGAGGGTGGGGGATGCACCTAGAGTGCCCAGCTTGGATAATTAGAGAGGCTGTGTCACTGGACCCTACAGAACACCTACTACATTAGGCCATGCTACCAAGCATGGGAGATGTAGCAGCTCTAATACATAGTATAAACACAGGGAGGCTGCCAAAAATGAGGGGACAAGGAATCATGTCCCAAATGAAATAACAGAACAAAACTCCAGAAAGAGAATTAAACAAAATGGAGGCAAGCAACCTACTAAATGCAGAGTTCAAAATACTGGTTATAAAAATGCTCAATGAACTTAGTGAGAACTTCAACAGCATAAAGAAGAACATGGAAATCATAAAAAGAATCAGTCAGAAATGAAAAATGTACTAACTGAAATAAAGAATATTTCACTGGGAATCAACAGTAGAGCAGAGGAAGCTGTGAATCAAATCAGCAATTTGGAATATAAGAAAGCAAAATCACCCAATCACAACAACAAAAAGAAAATATAATCCCCCCCAAAAAGATAGTATCAGGAGCCTCTGGATAACTTCAAGTATAAAAATATTCACATCATGGGGGTGTCAGAAGGAGAAACAGAGAGCAAGAAATTGAAAACCTATTTGCAAAAATAATAACAGAAAATTTCCCTAACTTTGTGAAAGAAATAGACATACAAGCCCAGCAAGTGCAGAGAATCTCAAACAAGATGAATTCAAAGAAGCCCACACCAAGACATGTGATAATTAAAACTGTCTTCTAAGATTGAAGACAAAGAGAGAATCTTAATAGTAGCAAGAGAAAAGCATTTAGTTACCTAAAAGGGAGTTCCCATCAAACTGCCAGCTGATTTCTCAAGAGAAATTTTGCAGGCCAGAAGAGATTGGCAAAAAATATTCAAAGTAATGAAAAGCAAAAACCTACAACTAAGATTATTCTACCCAGCAAAGCTATCATTTATCACTGAAGGGCATATAAAGAGCTTCCCACACACACACAAAAAAAGCTGAAGAAATTCGTCACTACCAAAAAAACCCAACATTACATGAAATGTTAAAGGATATTCTTTAAGGAGAAGAAAAAGAAGATAAAATATATGACTAATAAAATGGTGATAAATACATACCTATTGACAGTTGAATCTATAAAACAAAATAAACAAAAAAGCAGAATAAAACAGACTCATAAATACAGAGAACATTTTGACAAATGCCAGATGAGAGGGGGTTTGGGAGGAGGGGTGAAAAAGGTGAGAGAATTAAGAAGTACAAATTTGTTGTTACAGAATGGTCATGGGGATGTAAAGCACAGCATAGGAAATATAGACAATAATATTCTAATAACTATGTATTCTGTCAGAGGGGTATGAGATTTATTGGGATGACCACTTAGTAGCTTATACAATGTCTAATCACTGGGGTGTACACCTGAAACTATTTGTCAGCTGTGTATGTCAACTGTAACTAACAAATTAAAATATTATCTAAAAAAGGAAACTCCACAAGTGCAAGAAAAATAATTTTAAAAAATACAGACTTATCAACTTTAATATAATAAAATATGAAATCTTAATTGATTTGAAAAATCTTAATCATAACTAACATTTAGGGAGCTACCATTTATTACATTTTGGTGCAGCAACAAAGAAGAATATATACAATTACTTGAAAATTATTTTTCAGCTACTTATCTTTTTATACTTGAACCAAAATAACATACTGCAACAGGTTGAATGCAAAAACAGATAAGAGAATTCACCTAGCTTCTACCAAGCCAGGCATTAAAAACATGTTTGCAAAAATGTTAAACAATGTCAGTCTTCTCACTACATTTTTTACGTCCACAACTACAATTCTTTTTTTTATTAGAACATGCAGTTGATGTTAACATGGGATGAGTTGTGTTATTTTTAAATTTCTCAGTTTTACTTTCTCATACGACAAATATCAATAGATATAACTCACAGAAAAATCATATGGGTTGAAGGGTGAGGAGTTAGTGTTTTAAAAAATTATATGTGGTTCTTAATTGTTGAGAGTATGAGAAGTCCTGGGGTCGAATCCTGAGCAGATCTGAGAGCTACTGTTCTAGACTAAAATCTTTGTCACAAGAGCCTCACAATGTTGACGATCATGTCCCTGCTCCGGGCCCCAGTATCCAGCTCAGAGAAAGAATTAAACAAACATATTTTAAAGAAGTGAAGTACAGATGGGGCACTGCTCTGGGAAGAAGAGATGTGTAAAATTCAGACAAGATTTGCCATTTCACCTAAGGACAGCTTGCTTTGTCCTCTTCTATAGTGCTGAAGTCAGACCTGCAGACAGTTCTCTCTGATTCTAAGACAACTCACTCAAGAATATCAGGAGATCCTAGAGGGTTTTGTAAGAGCCAAGAAGGTGTTTCATAGTTAGAATAAAACCTAAGTGAAAATTGTTTGTCAGGTAGACATATATAATAATGTTTGATAAGTGGATTCCTCTGCAAAGCACCTTGATCAACTGCTCTTTGTACTCAGGGAGGAAGGAACAGGAGGGAGCAACTTAACCTGAAACCTGGGGGATTTAGAGGCAAAGAGAATTTGGTGGGATTAGAGGCTACTAGTATTATAATGGGCTTGTTAGGAACATCAGGAAGTTTGAATGGCTGAGGAGCTCTTTTGCTGAAGGAATAGGAACAAAATAATGTTCTCTGATAGTCTCAATTGGTTGTGTTAATTTAAAAAAAAAAACAGATAGCTATACTATTTGGAAAAATAAAATATTTCAATTAAAAATTCAAGAAATACATAAACTATCATAAAAGCATTTCCATTATACTTCATTAAAGAATATTATGGTATACTCTGAACAGACAAAGTCTACAGACCCAACAGTAAAACCATATTTAAATAAATTAAATTCACATCATTAATTTTCTCCCTGTTATGAATTAGATTTTGTTCCACCCTATAGTTATATGTTGAAGTCCTAACCTTGAGTATCTCTGAATGTGACCTTATTTAGGTAGAATCATTTCATATGTAACCAGCGGAGTTAGGAGGAGGTCAGATCGGAGTAGGTGGCCTCCTAATCTGACGTGACTGGTGTCCTTATAAAAAAGGGAAATTTGGCAACTGACAGATACAGAGAGAAGACAACATAAACACATGGAAGATGCCACGTGAAGATCAAGGCAGAGATTGGACACTTCCACAAGCCAGCAGCCTCCAAAGATTTCTAACAGACTATCAGAAGCCAGAGGAGAGGTTGGAAGAGATGTATCCCAACAGCCCTCAGAAGGAATCAAGTCTGCTGACACCTTGAGCTGCAACAACCTAACCTCCAAAACAGACAATAAATTTCTATGTTTAAGCCACTCAGTTTGCAGTATGTTGTAATGGCACACTTGGTGAGGGATTTGAGTTTAATGGGCAAGGGGAGTAAAAAGATCCATACATCCAGAGTCATAAATGAAGCAGTAAGTTAAGGTGCCTAGGACTACTCCCAGATGGGACCAATCTGTAGTTATCTTGATAACAAGAACCCAGGGACAGTGATATGATTCCCCCGCTGCTCTTCGATGCCTTTCTCAGTCCTCCTCTGAAGTCACTCATCACCATTGTGCATCATAGTCACCCTTCTAATCCTTGAGAACTGTGCTCACTAGAACGGAGCTGACCTGAGTTCAAAGGCACCCCTATCCAATTAGTAAGCTCTAGTTGAAGGGTTCCTTTAGAGCAATGTAAAGATATGATCTGCTTTAAATTCATAGTCTATGCAATGTAATGGTTAAAGGTAGTGTGGCTGATGGAGAGAAGAAGCGAGAATTACAGACAGTCAAGTTCTGTGTATGCCTTCTGGTTTCCACTGTTTGTCAAGCTCCCTAAAGCAGAGGTCAGCCAAAGCTGTTAGAGCTTGAAAGAGTCAAAATTGATGTCAAAGCACACAGGGAAAAAATGAGAATATTGAAAACTTAATTTGGTGATACAAGGTTTCACTCAATCTCAAGAATGTGCATCGAATATTTCTCTGAACTTTCACATTTTCCTTCAATGTCCAGTGTATATTCAAGTCCCCAGCTCCCAGTCAAATCTCCCCACCTTTCACCTCTTAGTCCCACTCTGTAAAAAGGAGAGAAAATCTCACTATATTCACTGTGAGGAAGCTGACTACATGCTAATTAACTGCAACCATCCTCAAATGTAACTTGATTATTTTTATCCTTCTACATTTAAATCTTGTTTTTGTTTTCAAACTCAGCATCCCTGAATAGTTTCTGTTAAGCTTTGCTTGAGCAGAACAGATCCTCGGGAGATTCGAGAAAACAGCAAAGCATCAGGAAAGGTGTTGGCTTTGCTTGTTCAAGGACTAATACAAGTGTCTCATTGCTCCAGTTCCAGGCCCAGTAGCTGTGGAATGAGTTTGCTCCTGAGTCCCTCTCTGCTGTGGGGCACGGCCTGGACTCCACGCTCCACCCCTCCAGCTGTTGAACTTCTTCCTCCTACTCATGAGACATTCTTTTATCTATTGCGATAGATGCCCAGGTAGGGAGTGTTGGTTTTTTTTTTTTAAGTGTATAGTGAGCTACACTATCTTGTTTTACTTATCATGTAACAACTAATTCGTCAGTAAAGTCAAAGTTTTTTTGATCCCAAATGATAAAACTTCCCTTCACCAACCATCTCCATCTCCTGTAATGTAATTATGGGTTATTTACCCAGATCTCTTCTCCCCGGCAGCTTGCAGCCGAGACGTTCGTAGCTAACAAATGAGATAAAATACAAGGTGATTTGTCATGGTTGCAGGTCATTAGTTCTATGTGTGTCTCATTCCCATCTTTTCCACAATAGCTCTCTTTTCTATAATGCTGGGTCATGGAAGACTTGGGAATCTGGACTTTGCTAGGAGGGAAACCATCCATGTTTGCTTAAGGTTTCCCAAACTACATATACCACACACACACACACACACACACACACACACACACACATACCACACAAATCTCAGGGACAAATGATAATGAAAAAACTAAGTCAAAAAGGTCAACTCCTGTTGATTAAAACAGAAAAATATTTTTAATACAAGGAATTATACCTATACAAAACTTAAAGTGCATTCCTGTAATGACATTTCACTGACACAGCTTCATTTGTTACTATGAACTTCTATCAGTCTTGTCTTAGTGGGGACGGGAAAAACACCTGTTGGCTGAGACCACTGCCTTAGTCACGAAGACTCTTGCAAGGAATGTTTCTACCATCTGTTCCCTCTGGTTTGCTGCTAAGGAAATGTAGCTGTGCTGCCCTCTAATGGTTGTCACCATGCAGGCGACAAGGTTGTTGCCAATGTTTTGCTCTTGAACCGCCATTGTAAAGAAAGTCATCAGATACACAATGCTGAGGATAGACCCTAAACCAACTCACATCCCCTTTTCCCAAAGATTCGCCATTGTTTAATCAACACTAGAATGATCACCTTTCTACATTTGTATTTGATGTGAGAAATTATGGAACTTTCAGAAGCCAGTAGCTCATACTCTCTCATTCACAGATCATGGAGCACTAAGAATCCTGCTTCAGATTGTGACACATTGAAAACAAAGTAGATATTTATCAGGAAGCAAGCAAGACCTGAAGCTGGCAGCAGTGCTTTGTAAGGGTACTGAATCGCTTCCCTGTATGCATGTTGTATGTATGCATGTTGTATGTATGCATGTTGTACGTATACATGTCTGTGTGCTTTTCTCCTTTTAACGTGTAAATTCATTAACCCAAGTTTCAGTCTCTTTTGGTAATTTCCTTTATGACAGGTTACACATTGCCATTCACACATACAATGTTACTCTGTTAAAGGTCAAAACTAGAATCTTCATCCAAGGTTCATAGTTTGAGCTTCCAGATTGCCTACTTTCAGACCTATTTTTATTTGACTCCAAAGCACTGAAGGGAAAATAGAGGAATAGAATGGCTTGGATGTGTTTGGCACACTTTTAAGCCTAGGCACCTGACCTTCCATTACCCCTGAAGTCTGACAAAGAAAAGAGCAAGCTTATAATTTTAGGCAAGTGAAAATAGGAATCCTTCTTCCACATAGCCTAGGGCAGAGCTGCATTGCAACTAGCTGATCAAGTCAATAAATATTAATAACACTGTTTTAAAGTGCCATGTGGTTCTATTGGCCACGCCTCAGTAAAAGCAGCTTCCATAGCCCAGCTGCTAGTTGCTGTCTCTGAGATCCACTTATAAATAATTGAAGCATTTAGTTTGAATTGCTACTCTGTGTATGAAAGAGATCATTGTGCAAATGACCATCAGGTGGGGAACCCCAAATTAGTGTTAGGTAGAAGAAGATGGCACAGGCCATATTAGTAGGGGTGAGCGTGCACGTGTGTATGCATGTGTGTGTATATTCTCAACCAGCACATCAGCAACAGCTTGTAAGGGAAAGGGGAAGGATGCTGCTTCGATTGTTCCTCCCATCTCCTCCAAGTGAGAGGTCTAGGTCAAAGCACGGGCTTTAACCCAAAGCTCTAGAATTTTCTTCTAGCTGGGAAACTAGATGATAGTAAAAGAAAAAGAAGATTGAGAAAGGAAACAGTGAAATGTCAGAACGTGATGGTGTTCCTATTGCAGCATTACAGGATCGTGTTTTGAATAGTTAAAGAAAAATTCAACTCATACACATAAACAGAAATCTCAGTAACATTATTCTAAGAGCTACAAAGGAGGAAAAACTGTGCAGGTAGCAGGAGAGAGAAGAAAAGTCTTATAATTCTATTGTTCCAGAAATAATAATTTGGGAGCAGAGTGGAAAGGGAATCCACATGGCAGACTTCTGCATAATAGATTATTTTTCCTTTACACAGCAGTTTTTTTCTTTAAGAACTTTAGTGCACGGTATAACAAGAAGCAGTATGTGTATATATGTTTGACAAGTGGCCAGCCCAGATTGAGTTTTCATTTTATAAAATTGCAAAGGATCCTCACTCTTATCTCTCACAAACAGATTACATTAATTCTGAGAGGAAATTTGAGTCTGAATTTATTAACAAATAGCTTCTGACAAATATTTCTTAAAAGATGCTGGTGAAAATAGTTTGAAAAGTTCGGTGCAGGATATTTTTTTTAATTATGTATTATATTTCACTGTTCTCAAAGTCCCTGAGATAACTCATTCTTCAAAGTAGGGAATTGTTGCTTCAAAGCACATGTGTTTTATCAGCGATTACTTGTCGGGAAGTTTCCCTGTTTACGGTATGGTGCTAGATTCTGGGGGCGGGTAGTCAATGATTTATATAAGCAGGGTCTTCACGCTCAAAGGACTTCAAGCACAAAGAGATGTTCCAGAGAAATAAATCTGTGTTCCTACACAGATTTGGGGGTCATATCTAACTCAAAAGATTTATAGACAACTCTCCCTTACAGAGCCTCCTCAGTTCCTATTGAATCATAAATATGGGACATGAAATAGAGATTTTTGATATAAAATATTCCTATAAAGAGAAACCACAAAAAAATATATTTTGTACTCACAACTCCAGTAGCTTTGCACTAATATTATATTTGATCAACTTGGAAGAATAGACTATAGTTTCTCAGAATAGCAAGAAACTCTGAGAAGGATGAGATAGAGTTCAATTGTTCTATTTAACCTCCAGAGCCCATGCTGTCAAAGGGAGACTTCTAACTGGAGTAGGACCTAAGATAAGGGAAAATGAGAAGGATGGCCAAGGCGTATTTCTGGGATATCAAAAGGCTGTATTACCTGAAACGACTAAAATAGGCTGATGCTGAGACAGCTGCTAAAATTGAAGCAAAGCTCATTTGCATCATCAGCTCACATACTTTCACTGTGCTCAGTTACCGAGCTAAACATTTGTGCTACCCAGCCTCTGGTGTGTGAAGCCAGACTGTTTAGCTGACACATTTCTAGGTTTCCGCACGTCTTTGTGTCCTGTAGAAAACCATGGGGGCAGCAAACACGCTCTCTTTTCTTTCAAATTCATCTTGCCTTGGGAATATGAACTGCATCTTTGGTGCCATAATGTGGGAGGTGAGGGTGTTATATCCTTACAGGCAGCTGTTCCGCATTTAGATAAATGCTATATCCGTCGAGAGTGTTGGCAAGGTAGAGAGACCTGAAAATGATGGGCTGCAAAAGCCAGACAACAGAGAAAGCATTTTCTACCCATTGCTTCAATTCTTCCATTAATTCTGGATGTTGCCCTGAGATCTGCTATTAGTGCTTTCTATGAACTGCGTAATTTATTTCATCCCTTATGCCCAGAACCTTATTCTGAGATCCTTTATGGATCTTAGATCTATATCTCTCAGTGCTAGAGAGATCATGCCATGTCATAGCAAGATGCTTTTTACTGTAATTGCTGCCAGAGTGGTGGACAGACCCATGTGCTTTAGTACATGGAATTGAGTTACCCCATCAATCCAATCCCTTTTCTTCTTGTACACTGCCTCAAACTATGATCTTTTAGGGAAAATGGAGCCAGATTTAAGAATGAAAACCTTGGAAAGATCCAATATATTCTCTATTCATAGGTTCTCATGGGTCAGTCAAGGAAATGCCCTGCAGCATGAAGGTATTAAGATGGTTTGACTGCAGAATACCACCTGGTGATTTAATCAATATGACTATTGACCTTTCTTTTCTCTTTACATGAAGCTACATGCTTGGCTGAAGAGGGAAGATTTTCAAGCTGCAGGATAATCTTTCTGGCTTTGGGAAGCTAAGCAACCAAAAATATCAGAGAAGCATTCTCGTGTGGCCCCTGAAAATCACCATGTCCCTTTTATGTGTCCACAGCTTGAAAGGAAGTAACAGGTGAACCCATGGAGACCAACTCTGGAAAAGCTAATGAGCTAAATGCCATCAAATCAGGTGTCAGGGTATCTCTTAAATTTCCATTCTGCTAATCCTATATTCATGTTTTTAATATGTCTGGCTCTGGCTTTTCGCCACCCTTTGAGATCTTTGAGAACAGAGAGTGTGTCTTATTCATTTTTATAGATTTGACACCTTGTATAATACGTGAAACATAGTGGCTTCTCTGTAAGTACTTAGTGAATTGAAATTATGCCAGATTTCCTATATGAGGTGCCTACCCCAAATCACTGGATTATAATAATTGACATAAATCTAAAAGATTTGCTCTTTCACCCTTAACAACTGAAAAACAGTAAAAGACTCAAAGTACTGTTGGCCTAGAAAGGGAAATTTTTATGTATATATACAGACACATGGATTAAAATGAACCAAAAGGACCAGTTTTAGTTCTGTTAGAAAGTATCTTTAATCCCCCAAGTAAAAGATTAAGCCCCACATGATAAAATAACCAGACCTTAATTTTTATGTTGCCTGATATTTATACAATTGAGTTAGCAATCTTAAAGATAGTATGGTAAGAGTTCAAGAGAACACGTTTTTATAGTATTTTTTTTCTAAATGAAAAAGGAAGAGCTCACTTTTGAACACTATCATTCATATAAAGTCTTGAAATATAGGCAGTACATGT
>VMDR010012778.1:0-25994 GCA_007922815.1 Macrotus californicus | reverse complement strand
AGGTTCCCAAGCCTCTCCTCGTTTTTTCGAATTCTTGTTTCTCCATTGTGTTCTGGTTGAATGTTTCTTTCTTTCTTCTGGTCCACACCATTGATTTGAGTCCCGTTTTTCTTCCCATCACTGTTGGTTCCCTGTACATTTTTCTTCATTTCCCTTATTGTATCCTTCATTTGTTCGTCTAATTTGCGACCAAATTCATGACCTACGAAGCTGATGGCCAGATCTGCGACCATAGCAAGCCCACTGCGCACCGCCCCACGTGAGCCTGGGGAGCCAACCAGAGTTCTAAGTTGTGGGATTCCTCAGTCACCGAGCTGTGTTCCCCAGGGACATGAATAATGTCTGGCTGAGTTCTGCCTTCACTATCACTTTTCCCGGGAAATGTTACCTAACTCTTGGGAAAACCCTCTCACCAACTGGCCCAGTTCACATTGAATGATTCTGCTTTTTTTATTCACTGACCCCTAATTGATAATATGGAAAGATGGCAAATATAAGGCAGACATATGGCCGCTATTTCTACCCATGTTCTCTGCATACATTACTGATGAATCAGGGCTTTCATTTCTAACATGACTTTCAAATTCTTTTCAACACAGCCTCCCAGGAAGACTCTACCAATCAATTAAAGTTGACAGACAAAATGTAACGTATTTGTCATTCCTGGGCTAAAGGAGTCTATCCAGTTTTTAAAAAAGAAGTAGTATCTCAATGATCTATTACTGTATAACATGTCAACCCAAGATTCAGTGTCTTAAAACGACAATTACATTTTCTCATGATCCCAACGGCCAACAGCTTGGCCTGAGCTAGGCTGGGCGATGTTGCTGACTTTGTCTGGCTGCCGTCGTCTGGGGGCTGGAAGGGCTAAGGTGACCTCACTCAGATGACTGGTAGTCGGAGTTGGCTGTTGACTACACCACAGTCTTCAGCAGGCTGGCCCAGGCGTCCACATATGGAGTGCATGTTCTGAAGAGCTTTTCAAGCCCCTGCTAAGGTCCCATTAACCAAAGCAAATGTGACAGGCCCAGAATCAATATGGAAGGGGCTATGCAAGGGCATGGATGCACAAAGGCATGATTCATCTGCGGCCATTTCTATAATGGTACACTCCAAATCAGGTGGTATTTCATCGATCAGAACCTTCCTGAGTATCTCTTAGCAGCCTGATACTGTGCCTGGCACTGAGTATAAAATGACAAAGGAATGGGAAGAACGTTGAAGGTCGGAAGTGCTCTACTTAGGCACAAAGAGGAGAGAATTGAAACCGGTATCTGAATCCCTGGATGATTCAGTGTGCATGTGTGTGTGTGTAGACATGTGAGAAAGGAAGAGGGATGTTGAATTATTTTTTCTCCATTTCATGTAGGTTTGTGCAGCCTAAGTTGAATGGGTAACTCTATTGTCATTGATTGTGATGTATCCCTTAAAGCTTTTCTTCAGACTCTGAAACATTCAAAATAATCACATAAGTGTATCCTTCACAGCCACAAAGAGCTACTTGAGATTTTCTTCCCCTGGAAACCTGGCCAACTCTGAGACTGAGGCCCACGCTTGCTAGCTCTGATATTTCCTCCCGCCCCACATTCCTGCTACCCACAGCTGCTCCAGTCCAGAGTGAAAGTGCAGAGGCCAAATACTTATGGTCCGAACAGCCTCTCCAGCGGTGATGGCAAAGAGACAACTCCACTTATGAAAACAAACATCATTCCTTCCATTTACATAGCTCTTGAGACTTCTTTTCAAAGTATATTCACATCTTTCTCTCATTGGATTATCCCCAAACCCTTTGAGGTGGGTAGGGCAGGTAACAGAGGGGGAAACTGATGCCCAGAGAGGGGAAGTGACTTCCCAGTGAGTGGTTAGGCTGAAAGCAGAGCTCCAGCTTCCTGATTTCAGATCCTGGCTTGTCTGGCAGACCATACTGCTGTAGATAGAGCTGCATGCTGTCCCCAGTTCTAGGAAGCCTGCTTTTAAAACTCTTCTGGGGTTTGCTATTCCCCACCTTATAGTTCCACTAATAACCATTTTAAATGTGCTTTTTTTTTTACATTCCCTTGAAAAGAATGAGGGGAAACATCAAATATTTCCCTGGGTGCTGGTTTCTTAGTCGTTTGTTGCTGGAAGATAGTGGATTCTCTTTGAAGTTCCAACTTCCAGCCCATAAATGAGCCAGTCATCATCTTCCTGATGCAAAACAGAGGCCCAGAGCCAATTTTTTAAATCCTCACTTGAGGATATGCTTATTGATTTTAGAGAGAGAGGAAGGGAGAGAGAGAAACATCAATGTGAGAGAGAAACATCGATAGGTTGCCTCCTGCACACACCCTGAGCAGGGATTGAACCCACAACCTAGGTATGTACCCTGACCGGGAATTGAACCTGCATCCTTTTGGTATATGGGATGGTACTCCAACCAACTGAGCCACCTGGCCAGGGCAAGGCCCAGAGCTAATTTCACTGTGAGTATCCATTGTACCTCCTCCAAACAAAATGTGTTACAGGAGAAAATGCAATCTGAGGAGGTCCTGTGTATGAATGACAGGAGGTACCCTGCCTCCGTGCTGTTGGAAGGTCTGGGGGAGATGCAGTCGCTTCCTTCTACCCTGACTCATCTTCTCTGAGAGAGCTGATCTTCTGTATGACTACCCTGGAGCACAGGAACCCATTGGAAAGCTGGAACTAGAGCAAACATCTTGATTCTCATAGTTTAGGTCACAGAGAGTGAGAAATGGTGATGCTGTCCCACATTTCCTTGCTCGTGGTAGACATGGCACTCTTTCTGGTTGAGAATGGAAGTGGCTTAAAGTTCTTTTAACTATAACCCTTGAGGCAGCTGCCTCCCCTTGATTAGGCTGGCACGCTGGACAAAATCTCCCTGCCCGCTCTGTAGTCTCTGCTGACCTAAAGGCCTATGGAAAGGAGGCAGAAATGCAGAATGTTCCAGGCATGTGTGAGCTGGGCATTCCTGACTCCTGGAGGCCTCTGTCTTCTAGGCTTTAAATACAATGGGGCATGGGCTTCTGATCAGATGGCAGAGAAGGGAAATGCACTACTTGCCTCTTCCCACAACCACATGAAAATTACAACTAAATTAGAAAGCAACCATCATTGAGAACCACCTGAAGTCTAGCTGAACAGAAGTCCTACAACTAAGGATGTAACAGAAGAAGCCATGTGGTGACTGGTAGGAGGGGTGGAGATGGAAATAAGCTGGTCCCACACCCACATGCAGTGGTTAAAAATCAGGAGGACTATCTGGGCTGCAGAGGTCCCCCTTAAGTGGTCCCAACCCCACACCAGCTCCCTAGCCCAGGGTTGCAGTAGTAGGAAGAGAAGTTCCCATAACTTCTGACTGTAAAAACCAACCAGGAATGTGGCTGACTGAGATAAAGGGCTTCTGGAGTCCCAGGCATTCCTCTTAAAGGTCCCACACACATACTGAGACTCACTTGCCCTGAGCTCCAGCATTGGGGCAGCAGCTTGAAAGTCACCAGGGACATATGGGGGAAAACTGAATTGTCTGGCATCAGGGTAAGAGCTGGTGGGCAGCTTTCTCCCAGATGGAAGTGCTGGTGGAGGCCATTGTTTCACTGATGAACCTTCCCACTTCTGGCACAGGCGGGTACCATATCTGAGTCTCCATCAACCTGGCTAACACCATTCACCCAGCCCTAGTGATTCTCTGAGACCCTGCCCCACCCAAACTTCAAGCCCTCCCAAGCCACTTCCAGTACCATTTTACAATAGGTCTGTCTTGGCTCATGCTTTGGACTTTCCTAATAATTTCTCAAAGGTCCAAAAACCACAAACAAATAGCACCTGGCCTCAGCATGCCCTACTGGGCATCTCCAAGATCAGGACAAGAGGCAACCATCTTCACATGGCTCTGTAGCTCATACTGGGTGGCCCTGGGCAGGGCACAGGCAGCAGCTTATCTTTCCTGCACCTCCCAGAAGGCCACAGAGCCAGTACACCTGCTGGACAGCTTTGGACCATGTGGAAGCATCACCCCACCTTCTCCATGACAACACACTCAAGAGGTGGACTCAGCAGGCACCAAAGTCTTACTGAAGTGAGTCCTGCTCCATGGAGTGGGCCCCTGCAGCCCCTCTACTGTAGTCTCAGCTAGTTCTCAGAGCTGATGGGCCTGGGGGTTTATCTTTCTTATTGATATGCCAACAGCACTCAAGGCTCAACTACAGTAGGAGTATGCACACAATGAGGGTGGGGGACAATGCACCTGGAGCATCCCTCTTGGGTGACTAGGGAGGCTGTGCCACTGGGCCTCACAGGACACCTACTACATAAGGACGTTCTACCAAGACTGGGAGTTGTAGTAGCTCTACCTAATACATGGAAACAAACACAGGGAGACAGCCAAAATAAGGAGCTAAAACATGTGTCCCAATTGAAAAAATAATTTAAACAAAATGGAAACAAGTTATCTATCAGAGTTTAAAACACTGGTTTTAAGGATGCTCAATAAACTTAGAAAAGGAACAGATCAACTCAGTGAGAACTTCAACAAAGGATAGGAAACACAAAAATAGAGACAGAAAACATTAAAAAAGGGACCAGTTGGAAATGAATAACTGAAATGAAGACTGCACTAGAATAAATGAACAGTAGATTGGGCAAAGCAGAGGATCAAATCAGTGACTTAGAAGGTAGCAGAAAACACCCAATTAGAACAGCAGAAAGAAAATAGAAGCTACAAAAATGGGAATAGTTTAAGTGGTGTCTGGGACAGCATCAAATGTACAAACATTCACATCAGTGAGTACCAGAAAAAGAAGAGAGGGAGCAAGGAATTGAAAATCTATTGGAAAAAAATAATGTCAGAAAACTTCCAACTTGGCAGAAGAAATAAACACACAAGTCCAGGAAGCTCAGAGAGTCCAAGCAAGATGAATCCAAAGAAGCTCACACCAACATACATCACAATTAAAATTCCAAGGTTAAAGACAAAGAGAGAATCCCAAAGGCAGGAAGAGGAAAGCAGTTAGTTATCTACAAGGGAGTTCCCATAAGACTACTAGCTGATTTCTCAACAGAAACTTTGCAGGCCAGAAAGGATTGGCATGAAATATTCAAAGTGATGAAAAGCAAGGTCCTACAACTAAGATTACTCTCCAGCAAAGCTATTATTTAGAATCAAAGGATAAATAAAGAGTTTCCCAGACAAGAAAAAGCTAAAGGAGTTTATCATCACTAAATCAGAATTATAAAAAATGTTAAAGGGTCATCTTTAAGAAGAGAAAAAGATAAAAGATATAAATAATGAAATAGCAATAACTACATCTCTATCAAAAATTACTTTAACTATAAATGGACTCAATGCCGCAATCAAAAGACACGGAGTGGCTGAATGGATTACAAAGAAACATGGACCATACATATGTTGTCTACAAGAGCCTCACTTCAGACTGAAAGACATACACAAATTGAAAGTAAAGGAAAAGAAAAAAATATTTCATGAACATCAAAACATCCAAGAAAGCTGGGGTAGCAATACTTTAAAACAAAGGCTGTAACAAAAGACACAAAATAACCCAAGAATTCCACTTCTGGGTTTATTAGAAGAAATCAGAACATTAAATCGAAAAGACATATGCATTCATCTGTTCATTTCAGCATTACTTACAATAGCCATGATACTGAAGTAACCTAAGTGTCCATCAATAGACAAATGGATGAAGAGGAAGTGGTGCCAATGTACAATGGACTAGGACGCAGCCATAAGAAGAATGAAGTCTTGCCCTCTGCAACATCACGGATGGACCCAGTGGATGCTGAGTGAAATAAGGCAGATGGAGAAAGACAAATACCATATGATTTCACTTACATGTGAAATCTAAAGAACAAAATAAACAAACCAGTAAAACAGAAACAGACTCATAGATATAGGGAACTTATTGATGGTTGCCAGACGGGAGGAAGGTTGGGAAGGATGGTTGAAAAAAGTGGAGGGATTAAGTTGGTAGTTTTGGAACAGTCATGGAGATGTAAAGTTCAGCACAGGGAATATAGTCAATAACATTGTAATAATTATGTGTGGTGCCATATGGGCACCAGATTTATTGGGTGATCACTTCATAAGTTATATAATATCTAATCACTGGGTTGTTCACCTGAAGCTAATATAGTATTGTACATCAACTGTAATTAAAAAGTAAAAAATTCTTTTAAAAAACAGAGGGCTTAAAAAAACACAAGTGTCACAGACAACTAAAAACAAGAGCTTGTTGCTACAGGAGAGGTGACAGAAAGCCTTTGACACTGGCCATCAGAACATCAAAACTTGCCTTAGGGGTTTTTTATGGCATTAACGTAGGATCGGTTATGGGCATCTTGTCTATAATACTCAAAAGAGCAAAAAAGTATCAAAAGTCACAGAAAGAATGCTATGAACCATGTTACAAAACAAATTTATCAAATGAGTGAGGAAAACAGCAGAGTGGCGAAAGCAGAAAGGGACAGTGGAGCTCATGTGGTTTGGCGCCCCGGTTAACTGATGAAGAAACAGGACCAGAGTCGGAAAGCAACTTTCTCAAAAGTTGCACACTGGCAGAGCTGGAGCCCAGTCTCCTCATTCCCAGGCCAGCAGGCTTTGAACTTCACTGCACACCTTCCCCTTACTTCTACACCCCCAACTTGCACTGCTCTATAAATCTGTCACTTGTCTCTGCGCCCCTTCCCCATCCAGCCACTACCTCTTTGGGTGCAGATTATTAGTATATAGATTAAGCCACTTTACATTGAAGTGGCTCAATTTAAATGGTACTACAGGGCATGGTGCGGCCTGGTGGGTAGGAGGAGTCTTGCCCTGCACTCTAATAAATACGGCACTTTGTGTTTCTATTCTGAGGCCTTCGGAATGTTCTCCAAAAGCGCTCAGGGCAGAGATGTTAAGTGAGAAGTAAGCACTGTATAATATTGGTCCAGGACATTCCTATAGAACTTCAAAGAACATTTATATACCAATTCACCTGTGGCCAGGAGGAGAGAGAGGTGTAGACATGCAATGTCCCAGCATGCTAAAGACAGGTCCTTACCAACAGGGCTGATGCCTGCAGCACATGTTCCAGCTGTACCCAGTCCTGAGGCCCCAGGACATGAGTAACTCTCACGGGCGACTTTGGCTGAAGCCTGCTTGCTTTTACAAGAAGTTGCATTATACTTGTGGCTCCCCCAACACACGAGAATCAAGAAACTGCGAGCGATTTGGCCTCTGGGAATGAGTCCCACCAAAAAGGCACTGAGAATTCACACAGATATTTAGCTGCATGGGTGCTCATTACAACGTTATTATTAACAGAAAAAGTTGTAATAACCTAAGTGTCCAGTAACAGGGGACTGGCTAAATAAGCTTAGTACTTCAGGCAATAGGACGGTATGCAGGCCTCCAAATGATGTCGAGGAATGTATCTAAAGCCACAGAAAATGTCAGGCAAAGAAGGAAAGAAATCCCAAGATATATGTTGGATTAACCCATTGTTGCTTGAAGAAAGGTCCATTTGTGTATATGTAATATGTATCATGTGTATATTATGTATAATATATTCTGTTTATCACAAAGATATATTTACTTAGGAGGGTGTTTTAATCATCTAACATGGTGTTATCAGTGATTCCATAAAGCAGGTGAGATTATGAATATTTTGCTATTTGTTCTTTGTACTTGCCTATATATACTAGTTTTTCTATCATGAACAGTGGTGTTTTTTAAAAAGTAAAAGCAATAAAAGAAGCTTTATTTTGAACGAATAAAATGGGGTTGACTATGATTATTGAAGTTCAATCACTCTCAAGAATTCTATAAGGACAAACTGCTCCTTCTAAAACCCAGGTGAGATGGGAGGAGAGGGAGGGCCAGGCCCAGGATGAGAGCTGAGGGCTGAGGGCTGAGGGCTGGGGAAGCGGCTGCTCCCTCCGAAGACTTCTCCCCTGCGCGCCCCCGCGCTGCTCCGTGAACACACCCTCCTCTCCCCTGCGCGCCCCCGCGCTGCTCTGTAAACACACTCCAGCCCAGCTCCTGCGTGCTCCAGCCGGGAGTCACTCATCTCGAGCTTCCTGGCTTCACTTTGACTCACTCTTCAGACATCATTTAAAAGGAATTTCTGTTTAACCACAGTACCCACAGGAAGAATCCCACTAAAACCTCATTTCAACTAAGTTCCAGCAGGCAGATGACTTAAATTAGCTCCACTGGACTCTCAGAGGACACCCCAAATCCCCAACTGTGGGAGCCGCAACTGGGATGATCAAACCCCACTTTACACACATACTCACACTAGCTGCATTGGGGGGGGGCTTCATTCTCCCCCTCTTCTCTGAATGCTGACTTTCCTTTGTTTATCTTTCCTCTGGGACCTGCCCAGGGGAAGCTCTTCCTCCCTTTCAACGTTAAGAGGAGTTTGCGTGGGCTTCAACATTCACTTGGCTGGCCCTTTGGGAACGCCTTGATGTGCTGTTATTTTCCCTTTAATGTTTAAGATCCCCTGAGGCGCCCTTGACCCCTGTGGGCTGGTTATACTGGGCTCCAGCCTGGACTCCACTGTGTGTGACCAGAACAGTGCAGCAGGGTAGGGGTGGTGGGAAATGGGGGCTGGGAGCTTTTCCATATGTTTAAAGATAATATAATACAATCATGGTTAAGACTGATATGGAAATACGTTGGAGTAAGCTCGATTGTGAGACAGATAGAGAAAAGCCACGCCCACTGCCCCACCAGCCAGTGGTGAGACTCTGCCGTGCTCAACCCTGCCACTAGGCCTTCTCCCGGCTTAGCCCGTAACCATCCCCCGCCTGTGACAAGGCTCCCTCCGTGATTTCCTGCATCCAGGCGCTGATTTCCCACAGACCGCTTCTGTTCCCAGCACCTGCCGTCTTTCTTGTCTTGTGTCTCAGCTTACCCATGACGGCGCAGAGGCCAACCCCAGCCCTCGGTCGTTCCGAACAGCATCTCTGCAATAAGGAGCTAGGTAGCTCCCACGCGGATCTCCTGGGCAAGTGCAGTTCCCAGGATTCCCCTTCCCACCCACCACACACGCTGGCTGACTTTGAGGACCCTCTCTTCCTGCCCCCACATCTTTCCCATTTCTTATATGCAGCAGACTCACCGCTTCCTCTGAAGCCTGGGCTCCTGTTCTCTCTTCCGGTCTCATTCAGCTGTGAACACCTACCATCCATCAGGCAAGTGGTTCCTCCTCAGCATCAGTTCAAAGGTGAAGATTTGCCTCACCCTCCCAATCTTTCTCCTGGGCCCCCTAATCTGGGACCCCAGGAAGCACTTGATACAGACCTCTAGTTTACATCTAGCATTTTGAATCACAACTAGTTCCCTCTCCTCTGGCTAAACAGTGAACTTGGTGAGGGCCAGAACATGATTTTCTATGTCTGTTTCTAGCTCCACTTATTATCTATTTCTATTTTAAAATATATATTTTATTGATTATGCTATTACAGTTGTCCCATTCCCCCCCCTCTTTATTCCCCTCCGCCCTGCACACGCCCTCCCACCCACATTTCCCCCTTTTAGTTCATGTCCATGGGTCATATATATAAGTTCTTTGGCTTCTCCATTTCCTATACTATTCTTAACTTCCCCCTGTCTATTTTTGGCCTACTGTTTATGCGACTTATTCTCTGTACCTTCCCCCCCCCCCTCCTCCACTCCCTCCTCACTGATAACCCTCCTTGTGATCTTCATTTCTGTGCTTCTGTTCCTGTTCCAGTTATTTGCTTAGTTTGTTTTTGTTTTTGTTATTTTTAAGTTTGGTTGTTAATAGTTGTGAGTTTATTGTCATTTTACTGTTCATATCTTTTATCTTCTTTTTCTTAGATAAGTCCCTTTAACATTTCATATACTGGGGAAATCTTACAGGGAATAAGGGACTGGCAAGAAGTATTCCAAGTCATGAAAGGCAAGGACCTACATCCAAGATGACTCTATCCAGCAAAGCTATCATTGAGAGTGGAAGGGCAGATATTACCTATTTCTTTAACAAGCATTTAAACAGAATGACCTTGTCCTGGGTGACACTGGAGATGAGACCGAGTAATCCCTAATTGTGGACTGGATGGTAGATTTGTATCCCCAGCCAAGAGGAAAGCCAGGAAAAGCCTGCACAGGGCAGAAGGGAGTTGGTCTGAGATAAGAGGGGTGTGGGAGGCGAGGAAGTACTACTTGTCTCTTCCCGAAGGGGAGAAGTCCCTGTGAGCCCTCCTGAGCATGCTTCATTCAACACCGTGTACCCAGCATTCATATCCTGTGAGCAATGCTACATGGGGAAACTGAGGCATAGGTCAAGCAGCTTGTCCAAGGCTCCTCAGCTAGTGAGTGGAAGAGCTGGAAGACAAATGTGATGCCAAACGTTGGAGATGAAGGGAAGAACTAGTTGTTTTCCGGGAGTTTTCCAGCCTGCAATCTGCTGGAATCTGACCTCTCAGCAGCTGGAGTCTGTAGCCTTTGGGGCAGCAGAGGGAAGCAGTGGAGCACACCCTAAAGTCTCTAGTGGGGTCACCTGTTCAGTTGGCTCCCTGCCCTGACTATCTCCTGCTGGTGGTGTACAGGCTGGGCATTTGTGGGAGAAGTGAGTGTGACCCCAGTTCTCAGCAAAGCAATGGCTGTTTGTGACTTCTGAAGGTGATGTTGGCATTCAACAGCACAGCCCAGATTGGGGTTCCCGAGACGTCCTAGGCAGCTGCCCCTTGGATCATTTTCCTTCCTCCTGCCACCTGTAGTCTAAATTTAGTGACAAGCACAGCACAGCACCTTCCAACTGGGTCACTTTGGCAGGCTAGTGAGCTGCACCAACTCATCGGGGCTGCTCTGGGGGTAGGGGGTGGATGGGAGCACCATGCCAAATGTCCTGGTGTGGTCTCCTGAACTGTGGGCTTTCTGAATTTTTTTACTTTGGTTATATAAATAGAATATAGTTTGGAAAATGAAGAACAATATGAAGAAGAAAATAACATTTGTATTCCTTCACTGAGAGGTTATATTGTTAATATTTTGTCCAGGTGTGCTCCTTTATATTTGAACCATATTTTTATTTTGATAATCATAAAAGCTTGTCAATAAAAATAGATGAACATCAGCAACAAAGGATCCCAGCATTCAGAAATATCACTGTTAGCATTTTGCTGTATTGCTTTTCAATATTTTTCAATTTATATTTTGCCAACCAGTGTTGTATCTCTATTTATCATTTTGTAAACTAACCCTCCAAGTTGTTGTTTCAAACTCTTGAAGACCATTTATTAACACAACATTTTACTGTCTAATAAACTATGACTTACTTAGCCATTCCCTTATTCCAGGCATTTAGTCTGCTTCCATTTTTTTGCAATTATAAATTAAATAATTTGATGGTGAACATCTTTATGACTGCATTTCAATGTTTGGAATTACTTCCTTAAGGTAGATTTCTGGAAGGCATTATAAGATAAAAGGGTATGAATATTTTGAAGCATTGCAATCCTTCATGCCAAAATGTTTATGCAAAGGAGCTGTGTCATCTTATCAGGGATGTCAAACTCATTGTCACCGGGGGCCACATCAGCCTCGCTGTTGCCTTCAAAGGGCCGAATGTCATTTTAGGACTGTATACGTGTAACTACTCCTTAACTAGGGGCAAGGAGCTCGGTGCTGACACCCAGGGAAGAAACCATGGGCCGGGCAGGATAAAACAAGGTGGAGGGCCGGCTTCGGCCCACCTGCCCTGTGTCTGCCAGCTGTGTCTTAAGCGATCTCCCCCAGGCAGTGCAAGGGAGTGAATAGGCCGCATTTTTATATGAGTGAAATCAAGTTCAAAGAAAGACAGAAATTTGATTCCCTGACAAATTTTAGCCTGAAGGGAAAGGTCAGAACCAGAGAGAGTGAAGTGTGACCTCTCTGCAGAGTTGTTACTTTTGCAGAAGGGTTATAGAAATGAGAGCCTACTGGGACTTTTTCTAGATCAAATGGGGAAGTCATCTGCTTTCCCTCTGCTCTCCCCCTGGGGCAACTCCCTGTCCACGTCTCCTGGGTCAGAGGGTTGAGCAGTGGTGCCTTCCGGATCCCCTGGGGACAGAAGGCTTGTCCCACCACAGCAACCAACCAAAAAAACAGACACACGCCCGTAGAAGAGACCTTCCAGATTCTTTGCTCCGACCGCTTATTTTCTGATCAAAGCCTAGAAAAAAATAAAGTGACTTGCCCAGGAAGTTGTATAGGGCAAGTCTGTGGCCCATCTTGGACTAGCATCCACATCTCTCTCCATCATGTGTCAAATAAAACCCACTGCACCTCATCTGGACACACAGTCCTCACCTACAGGGGGTGTGACTCCTTGTTCACGTGCACGCTTCCGCACAAGTTTCGTTCATTTAGTTTTGAGGGCGTGGCAGATGTTCACAGTTGATGTAGTGCTTAAAGGACATTTAAAACAACCTGATCAACTAAGTTTCAGAGTCTCTTGGCAGACTGGTATACATTCGTAGGGTGAATGGGTTCTCAAGTCTTTGCTAAAACCTGGATGCTTGTAAAGGAAGTTAATTAACCTGAGGATTCCTTCCACCTGCGCTCCAGTCCACCTGTGTACCTTCTCCTTTTGAAGTATCGTGACACTTCCCGGAGAAAATGGCGGCAGGAAGGTATGAGTCTTGCGGCCTTTATCCTGGCAAATACATGAAAACACCTGAAATGAGCTGGACCGCAGATATGCCCCTGCTGTTAAGAACGTATTACTCAAAGCTTAATTCAAGTCCGATCTCTTTCAGGTAAAAAAAAAAGAATCCTTTGACCTGCCTGGGCTAAAGCGTTCACTTTCTTTTCTACATTTCAGCTGTCTATGCCGGCGATTTGAATAACCGCATTTGATTACGATAATTTTTAACTTCAAAAAATGTTCACAGAACCCACATGACAATAATTATTCTTTTAGTACCTATTTTAAAATTTCGCGATGACCAAAGCAAAACATGAACTCCTAGGCTTTTAAGTGGCTCTGTACTTTGCCAGTCACAATATACATTTGAAAAATGAGTATACGCATCTTCTGGGATCGGCTGAGTCATCGTATAGATACAAGGATTTGTGGTACTTTAGTACAACTCACGGACAAGAAAGGGTCCAAGGCCCAAAGTTTGGGGCCCACTGGCCTATTGCATTCACTTACAGTGAATCACAGGTCAGGGCCTGTGTTGTGCCTCGACTCTCAGGTCGGACTACATCCTGGTTCAGGCTGAATGCTTCCTGAGGACACGAACTTTTACTTCTATGCCTTTGCACAACCACAGTGTCGATGGGCCAATCGATTAAGGACCATTCACTGAACATGAACGATGTGCAGGACACTGTACTTGAATCTGGGAAGGTACAAAGTGTAAGGGCAGGTTCCTCCCCTTGAGAGCCCACAGTCTGGCTTTAGAGACACAGCAAATTGGTGGGTTTGCCTACAAGTCTATAGGCAAGAATGAATGAATGGATTAATGAATTAGGTCTCTGAGAACAAGTCTTGAGAAACAAAGTGACAACGTACTGGCTAAGGTCTACAGGTCACAGGGGCAGCTGTGAAATTAGCCGAAAGGAGTTCAAGTGTGCCAGTGCCCGGGGAAGCTCTGCAGAGGGTCCTGCGTGCGAGCCTGAAAGACGGTTAAGACTCGGCGGCTTCTGCCGGACCTGGGAGGTGGGCAGAGGTGCCGGCATGAATGCGTGCGTCAGGAGTGCACTTTGGGCCATCTGTCCCCGGAGACGTCCAAAGTGAAACCCTCGTCCTCGTAAAGAATAGTATTTGGGGATGAAGAGGAGAGGTGCCTTCCTAGTTCCTTCCCCAAGCCCCCAAATCCCATAATCTCTCGGAATGTTATTACCAGGGTCCAGAACCATAACAACTACTAGTAGCAGAGCTGGGACTTGACCTCTGGGTGCCAGACTTCAAGACTAGTATTCTTTCTGCTCGATCTTCTAGGGCTGGAATTCCCTCTCCTTTAATGAACTTGTCCAAAGTGAGTTTGCCTGAGGCTAACCCTTCCCACCACCTTCCCAATTCTAATCACTACTGCTTTACTCGCCTTTCTTCTCTTGCTATGTAAACATGCCCTAATTAGAAATTAGAATCAACTACTGGGCCCAGGCCAATGCTTCAAAGAGACTGTATATTGGCACCAAAAGCATCCTAGTCAACGAAAAACTATTAATTACAAAATCCAAACCACTGCTTTGTGGGTTGTGGCACTCTCATGAACGTGGGTGGGTGATGGGCGTTGTTTTGGAGGCATCCTCTCCACTGCCATTAATTTTCAGCCACAACAAAGAGCTACCTCCTCTGGATACTACAATTAGGTTGAGACCCTTCCAGAGAAGCTGCCACCATCTGGTGAATATTTGAGCAGCCTGGGCGATCTGAAGAGTCGGTGGGTGGGCACGGGGACACACAGGCATGTTTTCTAGCCAGAGATGCTCAAGGCTCAGGAACCTGGAGAGCAAATGCCCCCTAGAAGTTACCCTCCCAACCCCCCTGGCCATCTGTGGGCTAAAGTCAAGCTGTTGGTTTAGCCTGTTCCATTGTGATTTAATTGGCAATTTCTTTGCTAAGAGGTCTTGGCCTCTCCTAACTGTGCACTTTTCTAGTCTCTGTGATAACTTTCATCACCACTGTCAAAGACTCCTGGGCCTTCCCCAGTGAGGCCTTGCTGTCAGAGTCTTCACTCACTGATCCATTCATTCAACACCTATGCAGCGTCCAGGGTTAATACAGTGCAGCCACTACTGAAAATGACCAGTAGGCGATGTGACTTCCACCTCGAATTCCACTGCTCACTAGCTGTGACTTGGAAAAGGCATTTTCTTTCCTGGTCCCTCTCCTGGTCTCTCTGGTCCAGCCTCCTCAACTATAAAGTGAGGAAGTTGGATGAAATGATGCTATTTCATTCTGTTTGTATTATTCAGGGTCCAGATAGGAGAAACCACACAGTACTTGGAATTAATAACAGAAAACTAACTAACTACGCAGGGGTAACGTGAACTCTGAAGAATATTGGAATAGCAGATAGAGCAGCCTAGGGCCTAGTCTAGGGCTGAGGCAGAGGACTCAAGGGAGGGACAAATTCAAAGAGTCCCCACCCCCAAGGCTGAAATAAAGACCTTACAACCATAACTCAATGAATGGCACACAAATTCTTGGAGGGGTTGCAGGCTGGGGCTGGCAGGCAGGGAGTCAGCCACCGGGGCACTGGGAAGAGTTGTTGAGAAGCTGCCCGCGGGAGTGCTGCTGGTCTCACTGGAAGCCAACACAGGTGCATGTGAACTCCACAGAGGCTACCCGTGGGGCGCTGCTGAAACTCACTTGAGGTGACTGTGTCCCCCACCTTGTCCTCTGCCAGAGAAAAGCCACAGGGGTAAGAAGCAAATGAAGCATACCAGAACCAGAAGATAACTCCCTTTCTCCTGCTGTCCTGCAGTACCCTCCGGAACCCTCTACTGACAAAGCTTAACAATGCCACCAGGTAAAGAGGAATGGCTACAGATCCAACTCTAGTTGCAGTACCACACACACTGGCAATGAAGGGTAGATTTGGAGACGAGAAGCAATAGACCAGTAACTGACTCATTGTCATTCTATAATATATGGTTTTTGATTCACTCAATTTTGACATTAAAATTACAATAAGTAAATATTGAAATAAATGAATCACTTGTATTGTACCTAGCCTAGACATGATCTTAGCCTATTCTTCTATGCCTCTCTCCCCTCTGGCCCTCAATGAGTAATGAATCGTTTCAGAATGAAACATGCCACAATCAGGTTTACATATGATTGTAAATATGTCTGTATTTTATATATAATTAGTAATTAGTTATTGGTTATTACTAATACCTATGCCAAGGACAAAGGAGGGTCTGAGCTTCCAGGGGAATGAATAAAAGATGTCAAGTCTTTAAATGCCCTTCTTAATGACAGCAGATAACTGAGAGGAGAAATAAGATCTAGTGAAGTTAATTTCAAACCAGACCTTATCAAGAGCCAGGTGAGTGACAGAAAATGTGATAAAAGTTCACAGGAAGGAAAAAGGTCCATAGGCTGAAACGGTCAAGGAAAGATCTGTGATAGCGGCCAGATCTGAAGAGAATGTTGAGTGATAGGCAGAAGTCGTACATCAAGTGCAAAGGGAAGCAGCCAAGATACGGCTGCAGAATGGGAAATGGACTAACTGGCCCTTGACCCCAAATTCGCTAGCCCAGCGTTTGAACTGAGCCAGTCAGTGGCAAAGAATGTGTAATGCGTCGAGGACAGACACCAGTGTGACCAGCAGAGAGGGCCTCTGAGTCACGGGATCCCTGATGGCCTCCTTCGAGAAAACACCCTTGTACAGTTTATCATTTGGATGAACTTGTGGTTCTCATATTAGTGGGTTGACAGGAGATCGTATCAGAGCATTTCCTAGTACAGAGGATTTATTGCTCTTATACTCAGCTTCTGCTCTGCATATTGTGTCATGGAAATAGTGAAATATGACACCAAGAAAGAAGACAAATGTCCCAAGTAAGTGTGATCAACTGTGCAAATACAGCGTTGCTGTGTTGGCTGCCTTAAGTTTGTTCATTCTCTCATGAATGAAGATTGAGCAGAGGTGTGGCTCAGAAGTGTTCCGAGTGTTTGGACAAGCTGTGCTTTGTGCCAGGATGACTGGAGGAAACTGGCTGTTGACCTCTGTCCATATCGCTTGCACTTGATATTTACTGACATTTAGCCTCCGTGACCCTAGAGTTGGCTGGCGGTGTTTCTCCACCCATCCTCTTAAAGCTCTTGTTCTTCAGGCTCTGTCCTAGGCTTGCGTCACTCTGTACACCTCCTGGGCCTTTTAATCCGTTGCTACGGCTAAAATTCCATTTACATGTGCTGACAGCATTTGAGCTTTTATCTTCAGCTCCAGACTGGAACGGCCTCCCTGCTGATGGATGTGGATACATTATGGGTGACTCTAGCTCGCCACATGCCAGGCTGAGCGAACTTCCTCACCCCACGAACGTGTTGCTGCTCCTCTGTGCCCTTTTAGTAAAGGACAACGCTGCTTCACTCAGGGATGCAAGTTAGAGACCAGGAAGTCGTCCTTACCTTTCCACTCCTTCGCCTGCGATCTCCAAATCAGTCATCAAAGCCTGCTGATTATCCCTCCAAAATCTCTTAAATCCACCTCCTACTTTCCACCCCACTCTAGTTCATACACTGGAACCTCTAAACCTGTATTACCACAACCTCTTAAATGGTTTTTAATCATGCAAATAGTTTGCTTGCTAAAAGAATTATTAAGAAGAATCCTGTCAGACTCTTCCTAGGCTGAGGGGGTGTCCTCTGAGTTAGTTTTGGTTTGCTTTTGCCAGGGGTGTCGGTGGCTTAAGAACAAATTTTAATGCAGATTTCTTGGCTTCAAGGTGCCCAGTCCATGCAATTAGTATAGTTTCAACCCCCTCAAATGATGTGAGGCCAGAAACAGGCTTAAAAATCCATGCGGAGACTTGCTTGTCCCCACCCCCTTCCCCACCCCGCTCCGAAGACCAGGCCGACTCCGACACATTTCCCCACGTGTCTCTGTGCTGGAGAATGGAGGTCTTCCAGTGCATCCTTTCACAGAAGATCCAGCTTCATGAGGGTTTTCCAGTTCCAGCTCCTACTCTTTCATTTTCCCTCCAATATATTTGGTAGGTAGCATACTACTTATTGTTATTTGTCATCCTCAAAAAGGCTAGCAAAACTGGGAAATTTGTAATGTTGTAAAATAAAGTACAATGTTATCTTTCGGTTAGAATTTAGATCTTCCCCAGTCACGCTTTGCCTTAGTTTGAAGTGTTGTAATGATTCCACTAGTTAAAGGTCCTGTTCACGTAAAAGCAGCCACATTGATGGTATCTTAAAGCACACAAACGAGTCACGCAGAGGTGCTGGAGTCCCATAAGAAGCAGGGCATCCTCCTTGGCCCCCTGAACTAAGGAGTGTCTGCCATTCCCTCAGGACCCAGCACTCATGGCGCGTGACATGGGGCTCTGACAGAGAATACAAGGGATGTCACGTGTGTCGGTCCACGTAGTAAATGCTGGTAAAACTTGATTTCTCTCTTATTATTTTTTTTTAGAATAAATTAAGTAGAAATACAAATTTTAATATTTTCTCTTCTTTCCTCAAAGGATTATCTTGTGTACTCTGTGGGGTTCTCCCTCCACTTTGTAGCTACCTGCTTTACAGGGGAGTGGTACAGGTTGAGCTGTGTCCCCATTGATTTTGAACTTCCAGCCTCCAGAATTGTGATGCAATGTGCTCCTATTGTTTCCAGACACGAAGTCTGTGGTACTTGTTACAGCAGCCCGAGGCAACTAATACAAAATGGGATCCAGAGAAAATCAAAGCAAGTTCAGAGAGGTAGCAGGAATACCAGTAGGGCAAGGTGACTCAGGCAGCTGGGCAGATGAGAGCTCAGGAAGGAGGGTGCAGGCAATGGGTTCAAATGCATCCGGGAAAGCAGGAGGATATGAGCAAAGCTACAGGAATGCACTTGGGAGGGAGGAGAGCTGAAGGAGGACACACACCTGCTCTGAGGGATGCGGCACTGAGGGAGGTAGAGGAAGATGCACCTGGATGGGCTGGGTGGGCATGGGCTGTGAACAGCCCTGAATGCCCATTCCTTCTGCTCTCTTGGGCTTCCCTCTTCTGGCATCTGAATTTCTCCAGCGGCCTTATGGCTGTTGCAGCCCTATCTATATTGCTTTCCTTAAGATTTGCTTGTGGCACGTGTCTGAGCTTCTGGATGCCTAATCTACACCACGGTTCCCACCATTTTATTTTTTCCACAAGGGACCAGTCGTACTCACTCTTCCTCAAATGCCTGAAATTCTACCACTTTTGAGTCACCACTTTAGGGCCCTGGATATAAAGGTTTATAAGTTGTTGAAGCTCTCCTTAATAACACACTAAGCAGCTGTTGGAAAGATTGACATTGTCATATAAAAATACACAGAGTAGAAAAGTTTGTCTTAGGATGCTTCCGTTTTCATAGAAAAGAGTTATATCTGCATAAAGTTAGATTATGCATAATCCTGTTAGATTAGACCTAAGGGAAGGTGAAGAAGAGGACCTGACCCTGCTCCCAGAGAGGGTGTCCCATCTCGCTTGAAGGGATTAGATATCATGTCTTGTGCTCAAAGAAGGGATTTCTCCTATAGCAGCTTACATGAAAGAACTGGAGTGCTCAAATTTATTTATTCATTCCGTCATCCAACAAATATTACTTCAGCACCTGCTTCATGCCCTGGGCTAAGTGCTCCGAGTAGGGCGAAGAGCAAGTGGAGCAGTTTCTGGTCTCAGAAAGACTGTAGTCTTGTAGGGAAGTCAGGCCTTTATAATGCAGGATGACCGATGTCAAAGGGAAAAATGCATGTTTTAGGTTCCTAATGCTTATTTATCTACATATCAGTCACTGGGTGTGATAGGCAGATTAATGACCTGGATAGATGTCCATGTCTTAGCCCTGAGAACCTGTGAAAATGTTACCTTACAGAGTAGAAGGATCTTAAGGATGTGATTAAACTGAGGACCCTGAAATGGAGCTGTTGTCCTGGATAGTCTGGTTGGCCCGATCTAATTACACGCCTCCTTACAATCAGAGAACCTTTCGGAGCGGATTTCTGAGTCAGAGGGTGATGTGACTATGCGGGCGGCACCGGGAGATGCAGACACGCTGGTGTTGATATGGAGGCAGGGCTGTGAGCCATGAAATGTGGGCAGCTTCTAGGAGCTGGAAAAAGTAAAGAAATAGACACTCTGCTGACACCTTGATTTTAGCCCAGTGAGTGACCTGTGTCAGATTTCCAGTTCAGAGAGCTGTGTTGTTTTAAGCCACTAAGTTTGCAGTAATTTGTTACAGCGGTGGTAGAAAACCAATATACTGAGTTAGCCTATGTGCATACAAATTTGAATAAAACAAGGCCCCTGGCCTCATGAAACTCACAACTTATTGGGGGAGAGACATGTAAACAGTACAATAAAAGTGCAAAGATTGGAGTGTGTGCATGGAGCTCTGTATGTACAACTAATCTGGAGATAGGCTATTGATCTCTACCATCTAAGAAAAACTTTTCTTGATTTTATTTTCTCCACTAGCTAATGCCCCATTTCCTCACTCCCTTTTGCACCAAAACTGCTAGATGGAATTGCATTTGTTGTAGTTTCCCGTTCTTCTCCTCCCATTTCCTCTTAAAACCCCTGCAGTTAGGCCATTGCACCCACTACCTCCTGATCTCTTTGCCTGTGGTCCAGGTCACCAATATCCTCCATGATGCTTAACCCAGTGGTGATTTTTGGTCCTCACAGGTACAACTAGTGAGCGGCACTGACACAGCTGACCATGTCCTCCTCCTTGGTACATGCCTGTATTTGGTTCCCGGGACTCCACACTCCGGGCTTTCCTCTTTCACTGGATGCAACTTCTCACAACGCGTTAATAGTGGAGTGTCCCAGAGCTCAGTCTTTGGTCCCCTTTGCTTTATATATACTCTTTTGGTGATGTCATATGGTCTTGTACCAACTCTCCGCTGATGACCCCAAGTGTATCTCTCCGTTCCAGACTTTTCTCTTGGACTCCAGTTGTGTACATCCAGCCTCCTACTTGCCGTCGCCACTTAAATGTGCACAGTAATGGACATCCCGTACTAAACACGTCCAGCACTGAACTCCAGATCTTCCCTGAGCCCTTCCTGCAGCCTTCCTCACCTCAGTGGGTGACAACTCTCTCCTCCCAGGTACTCCATTCATAATTGACTCTCTGACATTTCACATCAACCCATCAGGACGTTTTTATTGGCTCAACCTTCAAAATATCTCCAGAATCTGACCACTTCTCTACTGCTACTACCCTGGTCTGGTCACCAATGCCTCTTGCCTGGGCTACTAAAAAACCCTGATATATTTTTCCCATGTACCCCAGAGAACAGTCTCGAGCCATTATAATATCCTACCAGGCACCACGTGATGTAGATCTCTGACCCCCTTACATCTGTCTTGCCCGTTCTCACTTTGTTCCCACCACACGGGCACTTAGTTTCTGATCTTTGTACTTTAGGAACAGTGATTAATCTCAGCAAGTCTGAACAATGCCTGGAACCTAATGAGTACTCAATAGAAATTGAGCGAATGCATGAATACATTTTGTCAATCACAAGCACACAGGTCGCTTAATTTTCCCTTTCCAAATAGTACTGTTTGTTACTTCCCTTGTTTTTTTTTTTTGAGATATTTATCTAGAATCTCAAGTTCAAATAAATTTTTATTTAAAATGAAAAAAGAATTTCATGTTCCTGTAATACCAGGAACATTGACATAAAAAAAAAATCTAGCAATCACATCTAAAAGAAAATTGATTCCGCCCTAAAGTCCGGTCTCAGCCCTAGACTATAAACCGTGTATGAATCAGAGATGGAGCTGGAAAGGTATAATTCTGAAAGTTCACATGACAATCAACCATGACTTTGTAAATGCACTGCTTTGGTGAGCATTCATAATCTTAAACTTGAAACTAGGTCGATGAATCCTTTGTTTAAGATGGCATGAAGCTAAATCTCTGTGTGTGAATAGTTTCCATATAGGACATGCGGTCATTTACATTGTGCAATAAATCAACCCCAACTTCTCAGGCTCTTACTTGAGTCTCAAGCTGTATAACTACTGCTTAAGAACATACGGCCTGGAATTACACAGACATGTTGAAACATGGGAAGTGACCTCTCTGAATCTCTGTATGTGATTTGATCTTATTTGCTTAATTTTTTTCAGTAATTTGGGAAAAAAGAGAGAAAATACAGACACCTATTCTTAACCTTAATATCAAAAATATGTTAGAATCAGTAGAATTCATGGCTAGAGTTACCTTTTTATTTTATTCTCTTGGCCCTTAGGAAGGGGGCTATGATCTCAGACCAGCTGAAGTTCTAAGATCTCAAAGTTGTCCTTGGTGGATGTACCTAAGGGAACAAGAGGTCTGGTGGTACCAGAAGGAGTCATTCTGGCTTATTCCTGTGGCATGCTGGAGCTCACCAACAGGAGGGAGTTGGTAGTTTTTAAAGAATTTTTGTGAGCTGGTTGCTGTCGCATTGTTAACTTGAACTCTGTGGTGGAAGCATTTACACTACAGAAATTGGCAATTACCACAAAACAGGCACCCCCACCCCCCCAAAACCCAGCTGTTAAATAATTTACTGGTACACCAGTGATTGAGTCTCCCTTCAACAAACTTTGTTATGTCAACAGGGCTTTCCAAATTCCCATTTTTTGCTTTTAGACTTTCTATCTGAAGTATTTTAACTTTCTATGTGAACCATTTACAGGCATATGTCATTTTATTTAAGTTTTGGCTTTATAGTTTTATTTTCCTATGGGCAAATTATTTACAAGCATGAATGCCTTATTAAGCTGGCTTCACATTTATTTACACAAGCCCATTCTCATAACCACACGCTGACCCGGTCCTTCCATCTCACAAACAACTTCCTGATCTCTAATATTGCTGTGATGCAGCCTTTGTGAGCTTCCGGTCCGTCCTTTCTAAAACTGGGATGATGATAGTGCATGCTTCTCACTTAGCTGCTGGGAGTATTAAAAGAAATTAGACATGTAAAGAGCTTAGCACAGTGCTTGGCATATGGCAGTATCTCAATAAATTTTAGTTATTGTACGGTAACATTAGCAATAATACTTGGGACTATGGGCTACACATAGCCAAAGGGTAAGATGCTGTGCTTTGGTACACAACTATTTTGACCAATCCCTGCACAGTTTAGGAGCACAAATTAACCAATGCTTGCTGTTTAGTGGTTTAGTTCTTGGGGGTCCCTATCTGAGCTGATCCCTTTGTGGATAGAAAGATATAAATAAGAAATTATCTTCATTCTATCAAAATAACACTGGGGATTTACTAGATCAGGCACACCACGTAGATATTTTAGAGTGGAAAGACCGAAAAATATTGGCCAGTTTTTACCTCCTTGTTTCTCCCCAAACTTTCAAAAGCCTTGTCTCCTCACTGTTTTTCTTACTTTTCCTCATCATCATGATTCCTGAGAAAACAGAAGCCATCCAGATAAGACCTTCTTTTCTTTCCACCAAATACACCAACCTATATGCACCTGCACCTGTACTTTTTGCCTGCCTTCCTGTTACAGCTGCTAGGAGCCCACGCCCCTACCTTAGGAATCACAACCCTTCCATCCGCTCAAGGACTTAACTCTTTTAGATGTTCCCCTTCTCCGCTTCGTCAGTTCTTCCCCCTCTTCTGGATCATACTGCTCCAGCTTACAGCAAACGTTAGTAGCACACATTCTAAAATAAAAAGATTTCTGACCTCTTGTCACCCCCCCCGGCTACTATCCCCACTTCTCTGCTTCCCTTTGCACCACATTGGTCATAGTTCCTGTCCCATTTCCTTTCATTTTCTCTGGAAGCTACTTTAGTGAGACATCTTTCCCCCAGATGGATGGAAACTGTTTTGCTAAGGCTATTAGTAGCATCTATGGTGCCCCACCCAATAGTCACCCATCTGTCTTCGTGCTTCTGCATCCTTCAGCAGTATTTGGCAGAGGTGAGCTTAGAAAATCCACCCTGCCTTGGCCGCTGCAGCACCACACTCTGGCTTCTGCCTGCTCTCTAGTCGTTCCCTCTCAGTCTCCTTTGCTGGTTCTGCATCTCTGTTTGTTTTCTAAATGTTGTGGTATCCACACCTGGGCCCTTGGCCCTCTTCTTCCATAGTGGATCTCACCTTGTCCATGGCCTTGCATTCCATTTATTTGCCCTTGAGCCCCAAATTTGTTTGCTCTTGAGTCCCAAATGTGTGTCTCCAGGCCCACATCTCCAGTGAGTTCCACTCTTGCTATTTAGGCCATCTTCTTAATATATCTCCACTTGGACGCTCAATGGGAAGTTCAAACCAGAATGACCACAATGAAACTCTTGGCTTGCCCTTCAAAACAGAGCTCCCGTAGCCATCCCCACTCAACACGTGGCACCACCCTGCACTCGATTGCTTATGTCTGTCTCTCTCCACTCTACCAGCAAGTCAGTCCTAGGTCCAGACAGCATCCTAATCTTGTTCATGCCCTCCTACTCCCCCTCTTTGTCGGGTATGATCCACTCTCTCCCCAGATGCAGCAAGATATTTTTGTTTATAAATAAGATCCCATTGTGCCCTGCTTAATTAGGTTCCCTTTAGAAAAAACTTAATTAGCTTCCTATTGGAAAATGATCCAAAACCCTTACGTTGGCCCGCAGACCCTACTTGTGCTGGCTCCAGCCTACCTCTCCAAACTCACCCAGCTCACATTTTTCTCTTGCTCTGCTCCAGCCACACTGGCCTTTAACATTCTCCTGAGACATGCCAAGCTGGCCCTCCCCTCGGGCCTTTGCATGTGCTGCTTCCCCTGCCTGTGGGGTTCTGCCCCCACATCTGTAGTTGGCAGGCACGCCCCTTTCCGCCATTCTGAACCAAGTCCAAAGTCTCTTTTTCAGAATACCTTGCTTGACCACCCAAACGACAGTGACCCCCTCCCTCTCATGCTCCAGAACATTACTCTTTTTGTTTTCCTCATGTTCACCATCTGAATTTGTTTATTTATTTCCTAAAATAAACTAATTTGAATTTATTTGTCACCTATTTTTTTGTGTGCTTTGTCTCCTGCCTCCCACTGCTCTTGCTGGAATTAAATTCCCTGAGAGCAGACCCTTTGCCTACCTTGTTCCCTGCTGTTTTCCCAGCATTTATATATATATTATATACAAATGTATTTAATATATGTTTGCATACAAAATATTGACTTACAACATATACTACATATGTCTCACAATCATTTGTGACGGACCAACAATGGCTGTGTGAATGAATGAACACTGCAGGCACGTAACAAAGATATTTCTAAGTACTACAACAGTGAATGTCGTTGAGGAGACAGTCTACTACACTGCTCTCTGTCCTATACGTAAAGCGGCACCAAATGAGAAATTTAGTTTAGAATGCAGCATCAGGAAAACTTTACCTCTCTTGAGAACTTGCTGTGTCTTTCCTTTTCCAGTATTAAAGTTATCACTGATTGTTTCCATTTTTGCTTTACCCTTGGCTATTTGGAAGCTGAGAGCCAAATTTCAAATTCAAGGAGAGCAATAATAGTTGTTCTAATAGTAAACAAAAATTCTCCCTTCCTCAGATTTATTTCTTACTTTTGTTATCAGAATCATGGTAGTGAAATTTGTTATGAGCTACCTCAATTTATTTTTTGGAGAGAAGTGTGATTTAAACAAAAACATTTACAGTGTTCAAATTCTGGCATAGGCTAGACAGCGTTGACTTGGAACAATGTCATACTGAATGGGAACTTTCTGGCTGTGTTTATGTGGCAGATGAGCAACCTCTGTTGTTGTAGGTGATGCTGTGCTTTACATTAGGGATTCCCAGAGGTACTTTGGTAAGGGTTTGGTTGCCTAATTAGAGTCCAGGCTTCTGGGTGGTAGGGTTTTCCAGCTAATTTTGTTGACGTGTCACTTCGGAGTTATGAGCTGAAAAGTTGCTAGCTCATGAGAGTTTCTGATTCTCTCAGAGCTCCCTGTCTCAGTAGTGGAAGAAACGTGCCTTCTAGTTTAGTCGTAAAATGCTATGCCTTGATCTTAGGCAAATTCATGGACTATACTCTTGTAAGATTTAAAGGAACAGTTCTTAATTGATGTTTAAGTTTTGGAACATTTTGAAGTTTATGGAGTATAACACATAATGCTTCTCCCTAGCATGGCAAAATAAAAATGTAACTCTTTAGAAGTCCAGAATATGTTGGTATTTTAATTTATTAATTTTAAATATATTTTGTTTGTGGCAACAGCATTCATAAAATAGCAATAGGGAAAGCACACATTGATCCTTTATATTGAATATCTTTTGATACGTGCACAAGAGTGATATAGATGATGCAAAAATATGTATGT
>VMDR010012777.1:0-25998 GCA_007922815.1 Macrotus californicus | reverse complement strand
ACACAAGTCTAAGTCAATTAATCACATATTACAGTGAAATCCCCAATGCAGGACTATTCAAGGGAATTTGCTTGCCAATACTATTTATGCTACCAAATAGTCACAGACATCTTCTTAACACACAGATATTAATGTTGTAAGTTTGGTTCTCTTAAACATTTCTATTCTTAGTTCTAAATCTTCCCAGAATTAAGAGAATCTTACCCTTTAAGGAAATAATAATGCCATCTCAAGCAATTTTGGAAGCATTCAGAGATTTTAGCTAGGGTTTAGTCTGGGTTCTTGCCAGCCCCATTTGTAGTCCACACAAAGAACTTCCTAGTGTTATGAGCGGTCAGTCTTGCACACAGGACTGTGCAAACTGGCATGGCCACAGTAGCATCTTCCTTGTTTGTTGGGTCCTGCACTGTTTAGGGTGTTAAGATTTAGGGTATTTTAGGGTCTCCCCCCTGCTTACATTCATTTATTTCCCCTTAGCTCCATCCCAGGTTAGTCATGAAAATCTGCATCCAACTCAACTGCTACATGACCTGTCTTGATTTTGCTTTCCTGTGTCTAGGATTTATTCATTTCTTTCCCAATGACCCTTGACCCTGATGGAGTTATATTTTCTTTCCATATTCTTCATGACGAGTAAGACCACACACTCATAGAGTTATGAAAATGATATCCCATTACATCCTGCAGATGTCACAGATTCTAAAGCAAAACACCTAACAATTACACAAAGGGCTCCATTGTTTAAAAAGATGTTTTCAAACATAACACTGGTTGGAATCTTCATGGTTTTGAAGAAAGACTAAATATTGATATTTTGGGAGCACCTGCTATGAGCCAAGTACTTCATGTACATTATTTCCTTTTGTCTCCCACACCCCATCAAAGTCTTTATTTTTATCCCCATATTAAAAGAAGGAAGCTGAGGTTCATGGCATTTTAAATTTCTCAAGGTCATGTGGCAAATAAATGATGGACGTAGGACTAGCTTTTAGGATTGTTTGCAAAATTCATGACCCTTCTTCTATGCTAGTTTGCAGGGCTTCGAAGGCTTTATTACCAGGCTCTCTGAGCCATGGACCAGTCTTCTCACTTCCTCACTTCTAGTATAAGCCTAGTCTTTCCAGACAAGCACAAGACTCAAAAGCAATATCTGTGCCTTAAAAAGTTCAAGCCTGACCTTAGCTGAAGTCCTAACACTCCATGAGAGACAACTGATGAGGACACCCAGTGTTAGCCCACAGTGGACGGGAGCCACAACGAAAAGATGTCGGGACTGGGAACAAGAGTCCTTGATTCCCATCTTGGCTGTTCCATTTGACCCGCTGTGTGATTTAGAGCCCACATCATGGGAGACCTTCAGCTTTAAGTCTCCATTTGGGAACACCCTGCTTGGATGAAAATTAATGTGAGACCCTGGGGGCATGTAAAGGGTGAAACTGTCCATTTTACACCAGGAGATTCTTCCTGAAATCTTGGTTTTCTGGTTTCTCCATCAAAAGTTAGCTCAGAGCACCAGAGAGAGCCACTGGCAGTGGGGCCAGATCCATTCTCTGCACTGGCTTGGGTGCTGATTGCTTGGCCAGGGACAACAGCTTGAGTCTCAATTATGGGGCTGGGTCAGGCAGCCAGAAGAGATGCCTGAAAGGGAGTCAGTGAAGCAGTGGAGCTCCACTGTTTTCTGGAAGAGGAAGACTGCTCAGTGTTAATGGCCACATTCATCTTGCAGGCAAAAGAATGTTTGGTGAGCCAATTGAGCTCCCCTTCCCAGCCCCGCCTTTCCTTAGCACTTCACAGGATGCTGAAAGGACGGAGGTATTTCAACCTGCTGGCTTGGGCCCAGTTTCTCATCCCACCCTACAGAACCAGGGCTCTCTTTCCTTTTCAGCCTGGGGATAAGGCAGGGCAGTGGGATGATTCTTTCCTCCAAATGAAGAAAAGAATCAAACTTCATATTCTTAAGTGGCCTTGTGGAACCTTGGCTAAAGTTTCTCACTAAGTTCCCAGGAATAGTGGAGAAACTACTTAAGACAAGCTTTGGGTGATTGTAGCCATCTGTACTTATCCAAGCAAGTGCAATCGATGGGGACACCCTGTGAGGCCAAAAAGATGTGAGTGAGGCTGTGTTTCCAAGTGGTTGCAACCATGGGTTTGAAACCACGGAAGGCTGGGCTTGACTCTTGGCCCTGCTGCTGACTCTGTAAGATTGGGCTCTTAGCTCTCTCTAACCCTCAGTTCCCTTCTCCCGCAGTGCAGTCTCCGGGGAGGGCGAAATGAGAGATGTGTGCATTGAAGCTTTCGGCCTGATGCCTGGAACTTCTTGAGCAGTGAATGAGTGATAGCTGTTGTCGCTGCCTTGAGAGGGAAAGGGTAGGGGCAGGGGATTCAGCGTAGAACTAGGCATTTAGCATAGAAGTTCATCTGACATCTTGATATCTTTTCTCCCACAGCACATTTTACTGAAATGCTAGTCTATAAAATCTTGACACAGTGCAATGTCTTGCCTAAAATGATATGATGAAGAAGCCACTAATGGGGCATGGTGAGGGGTGTGTGTGTGTGTGTGTGTGTGTGAATTTTTGGGACCAAGTCAGAGAATGAGAACAAGTTTACCAATTCTTTGGTAATTTGATTATTGTGGCAGTCCCACCAGCAGGTCAAATTTGTCATTGGGATGGTCCAGCTCCTTTTCATTTGTCTGGATATAGACGTAAGTCTTTTGACTTTTAAAGCTTTCTCAGCATATTCCCAGATCTAATTAAAACCAATAGCTATGGAAATAATTATGTTTTTTGAAATACCAGTAGGAACTGAATACTGGTTTCTGTGCAAGAACCTATCTGTGAAGGCGGGTAGTCTGGGACTTTATGCTCCTGTTGTCATTAGGATGCTGGCATTAAAGTGGTGGGCGGCCACTAGCCTCTTCAAAGGTAAGGAATGCAGTGAGGACTACTCTGTGCCAAGTAGCCAGTCTTTCCTGGGAAAACCTGGTTTGCTTCTGGGGAATAGTTCCCCCGCTGTGAGAATCTGGAAACCCGTAAGTGGCCATTCATTACCACTAAATTTCAATTTATTTCAGAGGGAGAGACTTAGGGACCTTCTTTGAAAATACCCACTTCTGTTGTTCAGCCCAAGAACCAGACAAAAGGCTTTGAAAAGATCTCAGAAAAGCAAGACTCCAAGAAGAGTTGGACTTGATCAGAAAATTACAATAAGTCCAAGAGATGTAATGTACAGCACAGGAAATATAGTCAATAACATTGTAGTAACTGTGTACAGTGACAGAGGGTTTTGGGGCTTATTGTGATCACAATATGAGATGACTAGTAAGGTTGTAATGTATATAAATATTGAGTCACTATGTTCTATACCTGAAATGAATATAATATTGTATGCACACCCCTCTCCCTATCACCAAAAGAAAATTACAGAATATCAGGTCTGGGAGGAATTTTAGAGATGAGCTAGTATCCTGACTCAAAGCACTCATTTATACACGTGAAAACTAAGATCCCCACAGCTAGAGCGCTTCCAATCTTGGGAGGCCAGAGCCTAGAATTCCTGATTACTGGTCCAATGTTCTTCCCAGCAGAAATCATCATCATCCATTTGTGGGTGATGTATGGCAGGTATGAGATGCCATACCTTACAACATGGAACTTACCATGTAGTCAGACAAACAAGGCATGTATACATGGAATAATAACAGTTATGGGGCATGTCTGATAGGTACCATTCATGTGATGGGCTTTGAGGCAGAAGGAGAGATGGCCTCATTCTTGACGGACCAGGGAAGCTTTTGGAGATGGTGAGATTCCAGGAGGGCCATGGAGGATGTGTATGATTTGGGTGGGATGAGATAAAGGTCATTCTAAGTAGGAAAAAGGCATATTCAGAAGAGCAAACTCAGGACAGTAAGAGGAATATTTGTGAGTCAGCAACAATTTAGCAGTAATGGTCAGTTTACTGGGATTACAGAATGTTAGCATTGGGAATATCAGGCTCGATCTCCTCATGTTACTGTTGAGAATATTGGGTCCAGAAAATTTAACTGGTCTCTCAAAGGCTCCATGGCTATAAAGAACGGACTTGGGATTGGAACCTTGGTTCATCACCTCTTATCCAGTACATTTTTTTACTGTACCCTGATGATCCTAGGAAGTGATAACAGAGACAGAGAGACCACAGGGCACCTTGCACGAGGCACAAGATGTTTGTACATCAAGCACTGGGAACATGGGAGCATTTTTGAACATGAAAGTAACACATGGTCAGAGTGGTGCTGCACAGAGATTGAGCTGCTGGTGGTATGCAGGACAGATGGAAGGGATTGACAGGAAAAGCAGAGAGACCAGTTAAAGAGGCCCCGGACCTCGACCAGCTATGAGATCATATGAACGGAGATTATTGGAAAGAAAATGAAGAGGAAAAGATGAATATGAGAGAGACTCAAACCACAGGCTATGGGAGAGTCAGGAAATGGGAGAGGATGGCGTCAAAGACTACTCTGGAAATTCAGAGTTGACCAGTTGTCTATGGATGAAACCACCTCATAAAACCTATCCCCTGGCTTTTGTTGTCACTCTCCCTCAGCACTTCACTCATTTGTTCTTTCTTTCAACAAACATTTCTGAGCCCAGTGGAAGGTGTTTCATATTCTCCCCAGCCGGTAACCAACTGAACGTGATGCTTCTGTTGTTTTCTTGGGATCTGCCCCCTTGAACTTGTCTTGGTCAGAGTTGTTGAAGAGAACCGAGGTGAAATGAGGAGAACAGCTTGGTTATTGAAAAGAAAATAATGGTGATTGTTGGGGAGGGTGTTGAAAAGCCAGTAAGATTTCAGATGGGAGGAAGATCAAAGTGTCTTGGGAAGGGAGGGGGCGGGCCCTGTGCACACAGAAGCCCCTGGGTCTTAGGGAGAATAAAAGATCCCAGTGTGGTGGCAACAAAGGAACTGTTGTGCATTCTCAGTCAGGGGCCTCTAGGGGTAGTGACCAGCGTTGGCCCTGGGGACTGGCTGGGTGGCTCTAGGCTCAGGCTGCTGCTCCCCATGAGAGGAACTATCCCCTTGTGCCAACTATCAGAACAGGGGCAGGAGCCAAGGGCTCCTTAGATCTGAGGAGACTCAAAGGCTGCAAGGGCTGCCGACAAGCAGAGTCTGTGCCTTCTCTCCCATTCATCCCATCCCTCAGCGATTCCTGCCCACCCCTGTCTTTGGATACCTTTAATAATTATGGCTTGTCCTTCTCCTCTAAGTCACTGTGACTGTTATTTTTTTTCCTCACCTGAGGACATTTTTCATTGCTTTTTTTTTTTTTTTCCCAGAGAGAAACATCCATTGGTTACCTCCTGTATGCGTCCTGACTGGGGATCAAACCCACAGCCTTTCAGTTTATGGGATGATGCTCCAACCAACTGAGCCACACCAGCCAGGGCTCATTGTGACTGTTTTTATACCGAAGGTTTAGTCTTATCAAGTGGACTTGAACGAATTTGGCAAATAGGTCAAAACACATCGACCAACTGATAGATTGGTTGTAGCCGTATTGAGAAGTATTCTCTCTTGCATCTAGGCCAAACATAATGATTTTAGGCACATAGGAAAATGTCAAAATGGTTTAACTTATTTTTGTTTCTGTCTCCAAATAGTACCAACTGAAAACAGGTTGTAAGGAGATTGACAAGTCAGTTAGGGAAACATGGTTGAAAACTCCAAATGGCTTCCCACCCACCAAAATGCCCAACTATTGTAAGTGCCCTCTTGTGGCCTCTAAACCCTTGATCTGCTGCCTCTAGTGTGTGACTTTGGGTCAATGACTGAATTTCTCTGGACTCTGTTCTTCACCTGTGACCTAGGCACGATCCTACCCCATACAGTCTTAGCAGGACAGTTTAGCCAGTGCCTGGCAAAGAGGAGGTATGCACTGAGATTAGTTCTGGGTGAGACCAGTTCAGAGTTTAGGACTTCATATTTAATTCATTCTGTTATCTCATAGCTGTTTCCTATGTAGGATTCTGGAATCAGGGAAAATTAATCTCTGAGAAATGCTATCATCAGGAAAGAGATGACCGAGCGGTGGGGATTGAAATGCTCAAGTTCACCCTGGAGATCAGCCCCCTCCTGATGCTACCTCGCATCTGGACACCATGGATGGATGCCCATTTGGACTTGATTGTAGGAAGGCCAAGGCCCAGACACTGTGTGGCTGGTGAAGTCATGTCCCAGCAGTAAGGAGTCAAAGACTTCCACAAATTGCAAGCCGAGCCAGAAATGCAACCCAGGCATCCTGACACCCCGCCCCATGCCTAATGATAAGGCCATTCCTGCTCCCTATATCCGGGAATAGACATTCCTGGAGCCAAAGAGGGTGACATCAGGGCATCTGGCGAGCTCACTGTGCTGCTCTAGTTTGGATGTAGAGAGGTGGTGCCAGGGCTCCAAGAGGAGGGTTTGGCAGCCTGGGGTTCTCAGAGGGCAGTGGTGGGAACAGGTCCTCCCCCGGAGGCTAGAAGGAGGCAGCGAGCTTTGGGAATTCTCCACAGCCATGGGCAGGAGGAGTCACTGAAGCACTGAGGGGGGAGGGAGAGAATGATTTATGAGTAAACCCTAAAGGAGCAGAGCTTGCTGGCTTGACCCCAGCACCAGCTGAGGGGCGTGGGAGAACATTCTGCAAATATTTAAGAGGCATTGGTGCCAGAGAACTCAATGTCTAAACCTGGATGGAAGGGAAGGGGGGTCGGGGGGTGGGTAGTGCAGAGCCATGTCTGTCAAGCAAGGCTTTCCCAGAGCCCTTCGAATGCAGGCTTCCTCTCTCAGGGTCCCCGTCTGTTTGGGCATCTCCCCAGGGTACAGGGTTTACGGGCTGACAGATTCTAGCCTACAGACCCCATGGGCAGGTCACTTTTCCTGTGGAGAGACCAGGCAGAAAGCGTAAGGAAACACAGGCAGTGGAAATAAGATGAAGGGAAGAACTCGGTCCTTTCTTTCAATGTCCTTTTTCTAATTGGTTTCCTGAGGAGCTGAGTTCATTGGCTTGTTCCACCTTGTACTACCTCTTCCCTGTACTGATTTTCTGTGTTCTTGAACCAAAGCCCTACAGCTCTCACAGCCCAGTTCTACCTTTGTCTCCTTCCAGACGCCCGCCCCAACCTCACATGGCACATATTGCTATTGCATCCCTGTCCCCCAACACCTTGAAAAGCCACAGCACCCTTCACCCCATTAAAGGTTCTGAGATATCCTCTGATAAAGAAATGTTTTAAACTTTGTTTATCCTAATATTTCTTTAATGTGTTTGATCATGAAATTCTACTTTAGAGAAACATGTCATATGCTGGCTTGAGGCTTTCCCACTTGGTGCTTCACGCATGTGTGGCTGGCACCCCGGTCACCTCCCAAGTGCCTCAGTGGAAAGGCCGCATGTCCTGCTTCCTTTGCAGCTCCCACAGCACCCCTCAAACCCAGGCACTCCCAACATGTGTATTTAATTAAAAGGCAAGAGAAATGCTAGAAACAAATGAAATAGCCAATAACAAGACTCGAGGAAATTGACAGTATATATACAAAGGAATGATACCTTGAACAAGGACATTTTTGTAAATGAGAGTGGAGATGGGAAAATCATGGACAGTCAACTCACAAAAGAGGAAATGCACAACATGTATGTACATTTGGATAGGTCTTTAACCTCACAATAATAAAAATATTAAATAAAAAAAATGAAGTGCCATTTTTATCAATTAAACTGGCAAAAAGAACATTGGGTTAGTGAGGTTATAGGGAAACAAGCATTCTTATACTGTTGATTTGAAAACAAGTCAGTATATAGTTATTTTTTCAAGGGTGTGCTCAAAACAGAAATTTTCCTGTCATGAACCATTTATCAAAAATGTGTTATTACTGGATTTATAATATTTCATAATATGGAATATCAAAATTCATTTAGGGGCCATTTTGACTGGACATTTAGATTGTTTCCAAGGTTTTGTCTCATCTTTGATTATTTCCTTATAATTGAATTTTAATAATAATGCATTAGTTACATGTTGCTATGTAACAAATCAACCCCAAACTAAGTAAATATTTTATAGTTAAAAACAAGAACTCTGGTTTTTGTGGGTCAAGGATTTGGATGGGATTCAGCAGGGAAACTCGTCTCCTTCCCATGGGACGCCTGGAAGCCTGGGGCTGGAATCACCTGAGTCTCCCTCACTCACGCGTCAGCATCGATGCTTAGCTGGGGGTGTCAGCTGACACTCCCACAGGTAGCCTCCTCGAGTGGCCTGGGCTTCCATACAACACGGTGGTTGGAGTCCAAGGGCAAGTGAAAAGGGTATTGTGCTAGGGTCCTCTGGCTGCTGTGACAAGTGACCACAAATTCATTCTCTTGTTTTTCTGGCCGTCAGAAGTCTGAAATGCGTCTTACCATGGTAACACCAAGGTGTGGGCAGTGATGTGTTTCTTTCCAAAGCTCCAGGGGAGAATTTGTCTCTGGCCTTTTCAGATTCTAACTCTGCATTCTTTGCATTCGTTGACTTGGGGACCTTTCCTTCATCCTCAAAGCCAGCAGCAAAGCATCTTGTTCCAGTGGTCACCTTGCCTGCTTCATCCGGTTGCATTTTGGTCACACCCAGAAATTCAGGATAATACCCCCATCTCAAGATCCTTAACTTAATCATATCTGCAATGTCTCTTTTGCCATGTAAAGTAGAATTAATTCACTGAATAGGGTTAGCAGAGGCTGGGTTATGGGGAAGATGGGAAAAAGTTAGCAAAATGGTACAAACCTTCAGTTATAGGATAAATAAGTTCTAGGGATCTAAAGTATATGGCATGGAGACGGTGGTTAATACTAGTGTATTATATGCTTGAAATTTGCTAGGAGAGTAGATCTTAAGTATTCTCACACACACACATACACACAAGATAACTATGTGAGGTGCTGGTAGTGTTAATTAACTTGATTGTGGGGATCATTTCACAATGTGTATAGTATACTTTCATGTTGTACACTTTAAATATAACTTTATCTGTCAATTATATCTCAATACAGCTGGAAAGAAAAAAGTAGCATTTACAGGTTCCAGGAATTAGGATCTGCATATCTCTGTGGGCCCATTTTCAGCCTATTACAATGACCACGGGCTTTTCTCTCTGCTACTGGCTTTGTGGGAAGCCCTACAGTCACACAGAGAGAACTGCAAGTGGAGTCGGAGCCCTGGCACTGCTATGGTGGGTGAACCTGGGTCACCTGCTCGTGCAGCTTACTCATGGTCTCTGGTCCTGCTCAGAATCTAATACCCTTTTGTTTTAGGTGACTGTCACGAGGAGCATCAAATTTCAGGACTTGGTAGGTCTGATGGAGCACAGCCTATCATGAGCCATGCTGAGTGTATGGTGGCTTGGTGTCCTGTAGTCAGGCATTCTGTCCTTCCCAGGGTTCAGTCAGATGCTGAGAACTGTGATCAATTACTTATAAATTCTGTGGCAGGCAGCATAGTCTGTTCCAGAATCCCAAAGGCCTGAACTGTGATTTTCCCACTGGGGCTCACCCTTATCTCTGTCATGCCAAATCTTTTCCTAACACCAATGTGACTGATATGACCAATACCCCAGGGTCTGCCAGATCATTTGGACACAGCAGCTGCACTTGGGCCTGCTATGCATTTAGGCCTGCAGTGGTAAGTGTATGGTCTTTCTCCAGGGTTAATAGTTTCTGCAGCAGCCAGATGAGCGAATTAAATGGAGATATTGTAGGGACTCTAGACCCAGCATCTTGTAGGTCATTAATGGTGACACTCATCCTGCCATCCTCCCAGGGAAATGATACTTCGGCTGTGCTAAGTGTTTCCATGGTGCTCAATGCTGTGAGGTTGGCATTGTTATCAGCCTTATTGTAATCTCTCCGGATGCCTAAGTCATCTGGCCCAAATCTCACAGCAAAGTAAAAGATTTGAACTTGAGCCTCTCTGACTCCAAAGTTTGTGCTTCTGTCCTTGTTAACACTGCCTTTTTATTTAAATCCTGCCTCTCTCTCCTCCTCCATCAAAACACTGGCATCTCTACTGTCCCAGAGGCCCTTAAAATCCCAATGAAATCAGCAGAATATGCTAATGGAAAAGAATTTGACTATAGACCTCTATCAAGAGGAGCGAATAGAATTGGGATGTTTTCCTGCAGCCTAACGGTGTGTGTGCAGGAGGTCCAGCTTGCTGAGTACCGGTGCTAAGCCTGCCAAGAGTGCGCAGTCCATGACCAGTCTGTGTTGAGGAAGTGCCAGTGACTGTGGAAAGGAAGGGAGTCACTCCCCGCCAGATACTCCTTTCCGCTCATCCTGATGGTGCTGTTTCAGGACACTCTGCACTGTAGAGCAGGGCAGGGGGATCATGGGAGGAGGGGTGGTGATAGATTTATTTTCCAGTTAAAGAAAGGCTGAGGGAATCCCTTTTGAGAGTTTGGCTTGGGATCTCAGGCCATTTATGTAGAGTCATGCAAGCAGAGACCCCTGACCACCCTGCTTTGGCAATTTGCTCCATGATGTCTTCTTCTTTACTCTCCCCACCCATCCCTGCTGTACTTGGCTGTGCCATCTGCCCAGCTCAGCATCTCTGGCTGCCTTCCTTATTTTGGCAGCAAACCTTCTAGCTCGTCTCTGAGAGTCCCATTTCAGGTTTGGAAGCTCCTCGTGTCCAAATTAAATAGTTTCTTGAGAAGAATGAGATAATAGATCTGAAAATACTGTCACAGAAAATAGGGAAAAGAAGGAAGCAAAACCCAAAGCATTATATCCCCTCACGACCCGTGGCCAGTGGGCTTTTGGTAGAAGTAAAGAGAGTTGCACTGGAGAGAAAAAGTAAGGTGTTTAGGAGAAAAGTGGCAGGGAGGGAAATTCCTTATGTCCAAGCATCTCTTCCTCTGGGGACAGATTGATTAGGGACCATGGGAATCTGAACCTAAGATCTCGAGATCTGATAGCAACACCAAGCTGAGGGGCTGGTGACTTCCCATCACGGATACTCAGGGATGAAGGGTGATGAAGGTTAAAGTCTACCTGGACCAAACTTCTCCAGATCTCCATCTGATGGAGGTCAGCAATTCAAAGCTCTGTTCTCTTCAGCAATTCAACTTGTCATCTGCCCTCTGGTTGGACACATCCAGTTATGGGACATGCACTCTGTTCAGAGACAGCTTTTCTTCTTGGGCAGGTCTCTCAAAATGGTCTTCCTTGAACTGTTTTACTGTTGAGAGCCTCCCTGATCTACCATGTCCCCAAATAAAAGGTAAAGACTTGTGAGTAGTGTTCGGAGGGAACAGCGTTTCCTGAACACTTATGTCCTTTCCCGCCAAAGGAGGCAGAGGAGGGTGTGTAGGAAGTGACCGAGGAGAGGCCCAGAAGCCTGCAGAGAGCTGGAAGTGCCCCGAATCCCTGGGCTGATGAATGAGACCTATTCATCCCAGCTGTCCTTTCCATAAATGGCACCCCTCCCAGCAAGAGGTTGAATTTCCCCACGTGTGGGTTTACAAGACCTTGGCTCTGCTCTAGAACACAGTTATGTTCTAGGTTCTAGAGTTCCCAATGCTCAGAAAGTCAGAAAATGATGGAGTAAAGGGAAACAAGGAGGGGGTTAGAGTGGAGAGAGAGAGGAAGAGATGGTGATAGGTAGATAGGGGAAGAGAGGGAAAAGAGAGTGAGAGAAAGGGAGATGGAGAGGGAAACAAAGACATGAAGAGGCACGGAGAGAAAGAGAGTATCAAAGGGAGTGGCACGAGTATGGCTAGACAGGGAGAAAAGGGTACAGAGTTAATGAGACAGTGGAGGACACAGAAAAACATTGAAGTGCCTGGGTAAGTCTTAGCTTGTAATGGCTCTGGGGCTTGGGCTGCACGTTCTATATAGCTGCTTCTCCTGGGCAGCTTGGCTCCTCCTGGGAAGGGGCTCCCAGGCTGGGGCACTCAGGGGGTGGGGCTGTGGGAGTGTCCCCTCTGTACTGACAGGATCCTCAGGTAGAAGCCTGCATGCAGTGCCTTGACCACTCCAGGAAATGGGCGCTGGGCAAGTGGGTTTGGACCTCACTGCTGAGCACTGTCATATGGCCATCGCCCCATCCTTGGTGCCTGTCCCCACCCCGGCCTCCTCTTGCTGTCAGAGAGGTTGATGGGGGCTGCAAGGTGGGCTCTCATCTTCCCACCTGGAGCCCCACATCTATGCATTCAACTCTGAAGCCAGTGGAGGGCAGGTTGTATGGGGGCCTGTGATGGAGCACGGGTGCACATGCGCAGTTGGCCACCAACGCTCACCACATCTGGATCCGCTTATGAGATAAGAGGAGAGAAATTCCTTCCCTTCCCTTCCTAGGACTTGGGAAGATAGCCTAGGGGTGGGGTGTGTGGGTTACAGGCCAGGGTCCACGTTGGCTGGGAAGTGGGCTCTGTTTTTAGTTTGTTTTTTAAATATTCACCAATGAAGCTTGTCTGCAAAAACTTTTCCTAAACTGTGAAACTATTAATTATTACCCATATTCTCTCCATAAGCCAGTGAGGAATGTAGTCCTTGTTTTAAAGAAGGGAAGACAAGTGTAGGAATGGCTCAGAGGGTTGTGCAGAGACTCCAAATCCAGTGCTGCTTCCATGATGGTATACTAGCAGCTGCTCTCGTGAAGGCACAGGACAGATTAGCCCTGGGTCTTTGTTGGCTGGGGGAGTAGGCAAGACTTGGATTTTTGCTCCCTTTAGAGCTCTGCCCACATTGTCCGTGGAGCAGTGTGGACTAATGGAAGAAAAGCATTCACCCTAAAGTATCCAAGCCACTGGCTGCTAAGCACACATCCATGATAAGACATCGTAATCCTGCTAGGGCTCAGCGACGCAGGAAAGCAAGTTCTGGGCCCATTAGACAAATCAGAGAGATGGTTCCTTCTCATGAAAAACCCTGGAGCAAGGGGAGAAACTCCTGGGCACCAATAGCACTCCGCAGGGTGCTGTGGACAGAATCTTGACCTCATCCAATAGTCTTGGGCCCTCCCTTGCCCAGCATGAGCAGGTCCAATCAGAACTCAAGAAGCTTGGGTTGGTAGAATCCAAATTTAACCTTGCCAGTCTTTATTTTGTGGAAGGGCTGTATAAAGCTTGCTCAGGAGGTAGAAACTGAGCAAAATAGTTCAGTTTCACAGTCTACTTGATAGAAGCCCAACGCGTATAGAACTGTGGTATTCAGAAGTACACGTGAGCAGTGAGAAAGGAGTGGGCAAGGTGCTATGTGGGGTCAGGGGGAGAAAGTGTCACATTGGGCTGGAGAGGGAGAAATCAGGAGAAGCTTCCTGGAAGAGGTGGCCATCAGGGTGCCATTTGGGATATACATAGAGCTTCACAGTTAATAAGACTTCTGTACAAATTGTTTTGATACACAATATTATGGTAGTGGATGTTGGCAAGGTGGAGAAACAAGCTGTAGCCCACTCTGGTGGTGAAAGGATAAATGGATATTATTTGGGAAGCAATTTGACACTCAGAATTCAAAATTCTAGGAACTGAGGCTGCAAGCACACTGACCCACACAGGCAGATGTGCATCATCAAGAGACTCTGTAACAACACCAGCAGTAGCTGAGACTGAAAACAGCCCAGGGTTCAGCACGAGAGATGAGGTTATGAATTACAGAACTTCCGAGCACTGGAGCCTGGGGCAGCCATGAAAAAAATAAGGTACATCTATATGTGATGTCCTTAAATACAATGTTCAGTAAAACATAAAGCAAGGCAAAGGATGGTATGCACAGAATACTGTCATTTGTGTAACAGCTGGGTGTTTGAACAGAGTTTCCAGAAGGATACAGAAGAGAAATGTTAACGATGGTTATGTCTAGGGAAGTAGATAGAAACTCTCCTGGTGAGGGAGACGAGCTGTTAAAACATTTTCAATAATTGTCAAATGTACCATATAGCTAGAAGAGTATATAAAACATGTACTATCTGAAAAGTAATGGGAATGCATGGCAGACTTAATGTATATTGTGTAATAAATTCTTGTGCTCTAAATTTTACACCATTCACATGTAGTAATGTATTATTTTTCCCATTTAAAATAATCTCTGTGAGGCAGAAAAGAGCATTCCTTCCCACCCTGTTTTCTCCAAGACCAGCAGAAGGAGGGTGTTCCGTGGGAAGGCTGGGCTGTGGCTAGATGCCGAGATCAGAGGCTGCACTGGAGGCCGAGGGAAGGCCGAGGAGAAGCAGGAGAGGAAGGCCGGCAGGCAGCCAGGCTCTGTGCTGAGTCCTTAGCTTCCAAGGACTTGTTAAATGTTTTGGGGCATGACATGATCAAAGTCCTAGAAAGAGGAAGTCAAATTCAGTGCTCTGACGGTGGTCAGCAGGTCCACCAGCCCAGCCAAGTAGCATGGGCCAGGTTCACAATGGGGTGAGGGCAGGCTGGCCACCGGGGCTGCACTGGGTGCTGCCCCAACCGTGCTGACCACACTGTGTCTGTTAATCCTCACAATGCTGCCCGGTAGGTTTCCTATCCCCATTTTACGGGCAAGGATACTGAGTCTCAGAGAAAGCAGGTAGCTCGCAAAGGCCACGTGGCTGGTGGGCAGCACATGTAGGGATGGACACCTCATTGGCCTGATGACAAAGCCTATACGGGACTCTGCATGTCCCCTTGGGATCATTGTATCTGCCAACTGTGAGGTGCCAGGTGCCAGGTGAACGGTCCTGCATCTTACTCTGAAAGTGACTATTTCTCTTGTCTTCGTGTGATGATCACTGTGCCACTAAGGTCCATGTGGAGTGGTCACCAAGATAAATAAGAGGGTCAGGGTGGCCCCGAGTTTCTCTGGCTTCCTTCGCCTGCCCTCCCTCAGTCAGAGAGACCCTCAGTGCACGAGGAGAGTGTGGGCAGTGCAGCAGCCTGGAGAGTGGAGCCTTCCCCCGACAGCCCCTGTGGCGTAGGCTTGGGAATGAGACCCCTGGGTCTTTGCTGTGCTCCCCTCTAACGCCATGGTGCCCAGAGTGGCGTCAGGCAGACCTCTGTGCTCACGCCCAAGCGCTGCTGGCTGCCTGTGTGCAGCATGTAGCTTCTGAGGCATGGAAGGCATTAATGGCCTTGTCCCTACTCTTGTCCCATGAATCACACCAGTTACATTTTGCAGTCTTGCACATTCCATTGACGAGTGCCATTTCCTGGTGTCTCACACAGATTCCATAGCAAGCTTTGGCCAGGATTCTGCAAAGGAAAAGAAGCTTCAGAGGTTACAGGGTGGCCTGGGCTCTCACCCATGACCCCTGGGCCCGCCCCAATTTCTACAAAGGCATGAGGGATGGCAGCCACCCCTTGGAATCTTTGCAGAAGCGCTGAAGAGTGTGGCCATTTTTACAGCCTTGATCTGGTCATCTGCTGGGCGGGATGATGACTGAGCGGCCAAGGTTGGCTGAAGGGCCTGATTTGTTAGGGTGAACCTACAGGCTGCAACAGAGGTCAGCAGTGCTGCCCTCTCTTTCGGGGAGTTCGGTGGGAAGCACCAGTGTTATAGTTCCGATCTTTATCTCTAGCCAGCCCTCAAACCCAGCTCCAGTCCCTGACAAAAGCAATTCTCCCTCAGGCAATAATGTGTGGGAAATCCGCCAGTGTGAGCCTGTACTATACATTCTTTTCCTTGACAGGACAGAGCTCAATGGATATTTCACCTTCATCGTCCTAGCCACAGCTGGGGGTTTGTGAAGCTGTCTGAATCCAGTTTATCAGCAGGAATAAATACCCTCAGACTTAAAGAGCGGGAAGCAGAACCTGGCTCCATGGGCTGATGATTTATGGAGAAACAGCCAGCTGGGAAAGGATGAGGCGGGAGGGGGAGGGAAGGGAGACAAGTGTTTGTGGGACTCTGCTCACAACCCATAAATGCAGCAACATGTGCTCTGTTGAGAGATCATGTTCCAGGACACATTTCCGACTGCGAAGGATACGCAGTCTGGCATCCATCACTTGCTGGGGCATGGGAACTCTGCAGGGAGGTGCGGGATGGACCTGCCTTGGGCTGTGGCTTTGAGGTTGTGTGTCCCTTCCTTAGGCACCCACAAGACCTGGGTTCCCACAGACGATTGGGCTGCGTCCTTCCACCATTTGGCAGCTCCTGAAACTCTGTTCCCTCCATAACTCAGCTCAGACAGAAGTCCAGGTAGTGCTCTCTCCCTGCACAATTATTACTTCCAGATATGGTGTGGCCCAGGCAAATCAATAATTTTCCTACCTGTAGATTTTGCCTTTTGTTCTTTCTCTGTCACATAGGCAAGGTCACCTCCCACTTCGCTGAGGGAAGGATCTCAGAGAATAAGCAGTGTGTTTGAGACCGCGGGATCAGCGTCAGACTATGTGGGCAGGCATCTCAGTTCTGCCCCTTCGTAGTTACACGATGTGGCTGAGCTTTCCCCTGGGCCTCGTTTCCTCATCTGTAACATGAGGGCAGTCACAGTGCAAGGGAGCCCTCGATTTGGAGAATTACATGGCTCAATGCCTGGGCTCAGTGCCTTTCACGTGGTTATTGTTCACGACACAGAGTCTCATCAGAGGGGGGACAATGCTGGCGACGGTGATGACAGTGATGATGATGATGATGATGAGACAAACACCGCTTTTAGTCACTAAAAAAGCCTGTGAGCAAACGACTGTTTAAACTGAAAAGTTGTTATAAGAGTCTGTAATTGGCTGTCTGTCGGTTTTTTGTCTCGGTTCATGACCAGGGGCACCGAGCCCCCTCTCAGCTCCTCTGCGGGCTTCCGGTCACACAGGCCTGGAACGGAGCTGTGGCCATGAAGAGATCGCTCAGCCTCTCTGAGGGTCAGTTTCCTCGTCTATGAAACGGGAATAATAACATCTACTTTACACGGCTATGGGGTGAATGAAACAGCTTGTATAGCTCGCTGAATGTAGTAGAAACATAATGAGCTTTCCAGATACTCCTCTCAAGCTGTTAGTTTCCTTCCTCTCCCCTTGCCCCCTAAGGTTCTAGGCTCCATCCATCTAAATCCTTGCTCCTTTTCAAGATCTGTTTGAGACCCGCCTCCTCCATAAATTCTCCCCCATGTGAGTGGACAAATTCCCTGTCCTTAGTCGATTTGTTGCTTTGGGTCCCTGAGTCGGAGATTCCAGGTATAATTGACCCGCCAGGCTGAAATGCCATTGCTCTGATTTTTATAGCCCTGAAGTCGACACCCTCGGACGCATAGCATTTGCTGGAAAGGTGTAGATGTGATTTTTCTTCCCAGCTAGAACGAAGAGTCTTTGAAGGTGGTATTCTGTCTCACCCGTGTTTGTGGATCTTGCTCCTGGCACAAGGCCTGACGAATAGCGGACCCAGCGAGTGCTGAATGAAGGAAGCAATGAAGAACGCTCCAGACAGGCAGAACAGACCCTACAATTCAGAGAGAGCTCCCTAGCTGCAGCCTCTCGAAGCTCCGGCAGGAAGCTTTTGCTCAGAATCAGCCCTGTCGTTATGTCGGATGAGCTTCGGCCCCCAGAGTGTGGCTCTGTAAACAAGGAGGAAAAAGCTTTCTGATCAGCCCGTTCTGTTTGGATTGGCAAGAGCTTTCCAGCTGGAATTAGTGCCTCGGACGTGAACGTCAGAGTCATTCCATGCGAGAGGAAGGCTTGCTGGCTCAGCCTCCAACTTTGATGTGGAGCTTGTGGGCCTGGGGGTGCGACTTCAGAGGGAAGGCGGGGAGGAGACAGAGGTTCTGGCTGCGTTTGGAACTTCTCAGGTCCCTCTCAGGTCATCCCTGCTGACCAGGCATGTTGCCTTGTGCCCTAACTTGCTCTGTCACTAGCTAATTGTGTGACCTTGGGCAAGTCACTTCATTTCTCTGGGCTTCAGTTTCCCCATCTGTGAAATGACAGGGCAGATTAGATGATCCCTAGGTTCCCTTCTCACTGTTCTATAAAATTTCTTGTTACCTGCAGCTTTCCTTATATACTGAGCGGGAAGTGCTGACATTCTTGATGTGTGTTGAGAAGCTGGGGAAGAAGGAGGGCGTATTGAGACATGGGAATATAAAACACATCCTGAGATGGAGCCCAAGTCTCCTTTTTCCCTGGTCCTTTGCACTAATAACTGTCTTCTCTGTGTTTGCCTGTTTCCTACCCTCTGCCAAAAACGATCCCTCCGAGAGCTGACTGCATGCTATGGTAGAAGCGCAGGACTTCCTTGATCTAAGAGCCTTGGTTTCCTCGTATGCATGGATGGGGCAGCTGATGGCACCTCCCTCGCTTGGAGGCAGTGAGGACTGAGTGGATGGGAGTATGTGCTGCGCCTTGGAAACTGCCAGACACCACAGAAGCATAAGGAATTGCGATTACGGCATCAAGCTGGCCCGCTGGGGAAAACATTAGCAAACAGCACTTTATCCGGTGGCCCCCCCCTCTTCCTTGAAGATGTTTCAGTGCAAGGGCCGCTTCTTCTGCTGTCTGCCAGTGGGCTGCCTCGTTCGGTTTTCCCTGCACCTTTGAGGCAAATGCTGCTGTCTGAGTCTCCATGTCTTTGCATGCTTTTCCACGAGAGCAGAGGAAGCGTTTTCCATATGATTTGGCTGGTCCCACTTAACATGTGCGGCAGCATCTCTAGGACTTAGAGTGAGAAGAATTTTCTCATTTTTCTTGCTAATCCCCAGAGCAGAGAAGTCCAGGAGTCTGTACAGGGAGCAGGGGCCAGAAAGTGGTGGTCAGGGTGGTGTTCTCTTTAGCAACTGGGTCAGAGGAAAGGGGTGCTGCTTCCTGGGTTTCGGTTTCACCACATTACTTGAGAGTTTGAAGAGACCTCAGATGACATGTTGTCCAGCCATCTACTTAGACCTGAGAGTTGGCCTCCCGGCCTGCAGTCCTCCAGCTGGTTTCAAAGGAGCAGGGACTAGAGCCCAGTCTCCAGATTCAGTTCTCATGCCCTTTCTGGCATACCACATGGACCCTTTTATTCCCCCTTCCTCTCACTCTCCATCCCTCGCTTCATCTCCATCCCTTTGCTTCTGGTTCCCGAGCCCATTTGGTGTAACTTACTGAATGGAAAAGAGTTAGGAGTTTCTGGGGAAGGCAGGCTGTTGGATAGGGGTGGGGGACTTTCTTATAGAGGCCTAAGTGTGTGCTCTGAATGTCAGATCCCCAGGAGCACCCAGGGTACCAGCTCACCGCGTTGGCCTCTGGTCCGAGATCACACCCAGAATCCCCGTGGCTGAGCACTCAGAGACACTGCCTGTGAACTGGGGTCCTGTGGTGGCAGATGCCCAGTGTCCCCCTTCCCCTTCCTCATTGACACGGAAGGAAGAGTGCATGGGCTGAACACTCACAAGGCAAATGATATTCAAGCTCTCACTCCCTGCCCCCAGCCTTTCCCACCCCTGCTGTCTTACTTCTCTTTGGGGCCATCCAAAGCCATGACGATGGGCCACGCAGCACCGACCTGGCAGCCATCTTCCAGAATCACCCAGATAGCGCTGCCCTGAGTTCAAGTGCCCTTGTCAGCCCAACACCATGGTGGCTTGTCCAGGGTAACCATGGGTTAGATTTCACCCTCTGGCAACAGTTGACTCTATTTACTCAGATGAGAACAATTTTCTCTCCCTTGCACTTTCAATAAGTTCGACCTCAAGGATGCTCCCCCTGCCGCCTGCTGCTCCCCCTACTTCAGACCGTGCTGCCAAAACTAATAAAAGGCAGGAGGAAGACGTGGAGGCTGGGGCAGACTATCTGCTCTAATTGAGCTGTCAGCTGAGCCCTGGGTTTCCTGGATCTGGGGTGTCTCATAGCCCAAATTGGCCAGTTTGCACTAATAGAAGGGGGAGCTGTTTTACTTCCTAATCGCTCTTAGAGATAAGTGTGCTCTGTGCACGTGGGAGAGACGCCTCTGCAGAAGAAGCTTCTGACCAGCTGTCCCACTGCTGTTCTCCCTGGGCTGCCCTGGAGCTGGCTCAGTAGGAAACTTATCTGTCACCTGGGGGTGGGGTGGATGGGGGAGCATCAGAGCCTCCGGGCTGCATCTGTGAGATGGCAAGATGAACAAGCCAGGATCCAGCATCCGGGCACCCCCAAACCTGAGGCCCAGAGAGCAGGTCCACCCTCACTGAACACAACCTCTCCCCCCACCCCCTGTTGTTCTGTTAGCTTCTCCCTCAGTCAGTGACTGCCTCAGAGTGGGGTTATTGGGCGCATAGTTCGCATAAAGGGGAGCTCTGTGGTGTCATTTCTTTGGCTTTCCATTATCTGGGAGTTTCATGTGACCTGATAAGTGTGTGTTGGGTGACTCTTTGATGGGAACTGGCCGTTCTTTGGTGTTGAGGCCACACTGAGCACAGGGCTGCAAAACTGGGCTCATTCTGTCCTGGGACACGAGTGGCTTGAGGTCCTGCTGGGTGGGGGAGGCAGAAGGGGAGGACCTTGTGCTGGTTCCTTGATATGTGGACAGAGCATGGAAGCCAATGTCACTGCTAGCTGACACAATTCCTCCAGCTTGGTGTTCAAGGCCCTCCGCCACCCTCCACTCTTGGCTCTGCTTGCCTTCCCAACCTCATAGCACCTCCTGGCCCTGCCCCCAGTCCTTGCCCATGCTCAACATTCCATGAACATTCCTGGCACCTTAGGATGCCTTTGCTCTTGCTGCCCCTCTGCCTCCATGTCCTTTCCTCATGGCCAAGCCACACCCATACGCTGAGGGCTTGACTAGACCCTACTTCTCCCCTAAGTCCTTTGCATATCCCTTTGAGGCTGCTCCTGTTTCCCTTGGACCTTCTTTGTGCCCCCTCACCCTCTACTATCTCTGCCTTATAAGACCAAGAGTAGTCTATCTTCTATCAGTTGCTCAGGAATGGCCTTACCTCTCTCACTAGATTGAGCTCCCTGCAAGAGAGATTTCTTGTTTTCTCATGTCTGTGCCTCCATGTGGTAGAGCTCGGGGCCCTGTGAGTAGGTGTCAAATAGTTGCCCACAGGGATGCGTCATGCTGAGGCCCATATTAGTGCACATTTGCATACGGCATATATATATAGGGCACCATGAGGATGGAGCTCCTGCTCTTGGCAGTCTTGAACAGAGGGCTCTGAGGAGGGAGATACAGGGATGAAAGGGCTCCAGGGCTCAGGGTTTCATCAAATTTCAGAACTGGAAGAGGTGTTGTAGTAATCTGGTCCAAGCTCTTATACTGCAGATGAAGAAACTCAGGTGACTTGCTGAGAGTTATACAAGCAAACAGCAGCATGAGACCTGCTCATTCTGGTCTGATAATCCTTATTCCTATTTTGTGGTGGTTGGAGAAGGCTTTCTCCCAATGTTCCTGGGGTTGCCAGTGGCAGTTCTGGATCCCCTCCTGTTGCCCTGCCAATCTCACCAACCACATCCCACTTTGGACATCTTGGAAGCCTGCTCCAGATTCCTCTATGCTAAGTACTGGTGGGGAACCAACTTAAATTCAAAATACCTCTTGTTCTGGAACCTCAAGTCTCTAGGCACCCTTCCATCAGCACTGCTGGATCCCTGTCTCCTGGGGTTAACCTTGTAATGAATTTCAGATTGTAGCTGATGGGAAAAAGAAAAAAGAAAATTGAGATGAAGTAAAAAATAAATGAGGATGGCATACAGGAGCATGAGGAGGGCCGATCTGGGCACTGGGGCTCTGGGTTCTGAAAAGAGAAAGATGTTCTTCCCGTGAGAAAATCATCGGCAGCTTCAAATGAGCCCCTTGTGAGGGACAGGGACTCTTATATCCTCAGGATTTCTCCACTGTGAAAAGGGAAAGGTCCTGAACTGGAACTTTCTCCAGATGTGGCCTGACTGAACTGGACTCCAGCTCAGGCCTAGGGCTGGTGAACTGAAGCATCTCAGAACAACTCGGGGGGGGGGGGGTCTTCTCAGAACATACTTCATAACTAGATTCAGAAATCAGTTGAGGTCAAAGGGAGAGATGCAGCTATACCACCTCCTTGTCCTGGCTCCCTAACCAATATCAGCCTCCTAAGCTCTGAAAGGAAGTGATTTCTTACTATCTCTTCTTCGTCCTGGGTTCTTTGGAAAGAGTAAAGAAGAACAGGGTCAGGAGGACAGCCCAGCCAGGAGGGGATGTTCCAGCACAGTCCGGGCACAACTTGACAGGCACCCTCCATCCAAGTTGGCCTGGGCTAGCCCAGGTTTTCCATTCATCTGCTGTAAGGTGATAGGGGAGGCTGGAGGCCTGGTGGCTTTCCAAAGACCTGCCTGCCCTAGCTTCAGCTGTGCTCCTTTCCCTGAAAAAAGTTTGCTCAATATTTGACCTGAGAAAATAGCCTTTTAAAAGACTATGAAACCCAAAGAAAGTCCTTTATTTGCAAAGCAAAGACCTTCTTTGAGCACCTCCTAGCAACAGAGATCAGCTGGCCAGAGAGGGCATGGCCACAGGTCTAATGGCGATCTTCCTTGAGTCCAGATGTGAGCTGTGGCTTCCAGCAGGGGCTGAGAGGTTGGGATTTGCCAGCTGCCCACGTGGCTCTTGGCTGCAGAGCTCAGGGGCTGTACAGCCTGCAGATAGACTGCCGGGAGGAACTCTCTTCCACAATCTGACCGGCTCCGGGCCTGAGGGCCCCCTCCGAGAGATGACAGCCCATGGACCGCAGGAAAGGTCAGGAGTTGCAGTGCGGGCACTGTGCAATCAGAAGCATACCAGCACGAAGGGTTTTCAAAATTCCTCTGCTGCCCACGCCCATTTGAGTTTTATTTTGACCCTGGCCACATTTTCTCAGAGTCACTAGCATTTGTCTCCCATCTCTTCGTGCTCAGAAAAGAAACTGTCTTGGGACTACTAGGTATTTAAGGTGAGACAGGATTCCTAGGATATCTGGAGTTTAAAGTTCAGTAGAAGGAATGGCAAAAGAGGGTCTGAGCCTTTTATTACTTAGTGCCATCAAGTAGACACTGAAGGGCCCTTGTGGGTGTCATTTGTGTTATGACACACAAACTGTCTGTTAATAACTTGTTTTTGAGTGTGTGTTTATTTCAAACCTTGGATCTTTTGCCTGGACGTTTTTAGATCGGTCTGGAAAACAAAGTACAAGGAAATTAATGCTCTTATTTTCCAAAGCCTGCCATGGATGAGGGCACATTTCCTGACCTTCGAGAAAGTTGAGAGATCCTCGCTATTTCTTGAAGCCTCTTCTGTTCCCCGAGGGGAGGGAGGTTGGCTGCTTTCTCTAAGATCTCTACACATCCAGGAAGAGAAACAAACGGGCTGTATTTCTCCAGGGCTTCAAAAGGCCAAACTGGAAATCAGAGAACTTAGCTGTGTCCGGAGTGGGCATGGGTGATAGACTTTTAAACATTAATAGAACCAAGCTAGTTGGAGTCCCTTGAGATATTCCTAAGGACAGTGCACCCCCAAATTCCATCTTTTGCCCCCCTCCTGGAGGATCTGGCTTGGCATTCAGGAATAATTTTCTAAGAGTGAAATTTCCCTTCCCTGCTTCTTCCCTCAACTTTAAACTTGTCTCATCTCCACTGACTTCTCTAGGTTTTCCTTGTTAAAATAAAAGGACCCCTTAAGAATAAGAAAACAAAACCTCTGCTGGTTGTCATGTATGCTTCCAGAAATAGTGCTCAACTACTATTTATGACCTTGAAGTCACAATTTCCAAGAAAGCATCTGGAGTGGGCTCTAGAGGGTGGGGTGACTTATAGTGGCCTGGGTGGTTGCTTTGCCCCAAACATGGGACCACATGTTCCTTGGCTAGTTGGACTGCCTCTTCTTCTAGGTCCTCTCTGGCTAGTCTGTAGCTGAGTGGCCCCCCAGAGGTTGCAGAGGAAGGTTTGGACCTCAACTGACCCAGAGATTGGCCACCTTTGCTGACTTTCAAGAGATTTAGGAAGCTGGTGGAGACTAAAAGTTAAGAGCAAACAGTGTGTAGCCTGACCCACCTCGGTACTCCCTAGCCATGTGACCTCCAGACAATTTTTTAATGTCGCCAAGCCTCTAAATCCTTACACATATGTGGGGGATAATAATATGTGCTTTATAAGCTTGGTGTAATGATTAAATAACATTGAGGAAATGCTTAGCAGAGTTCTTAATACATGATAGCTACTAGCAAACAGAAATTTATCTGGAGTGATGCTCCCTTCTTGGACTGTACAACAAACCTCTGGAAGTGTAACAGGCAGTTGCTGGCTTATCTGTCTCTGTCGCTTCCTAGGTTGTGAGCTTCTTGTCTGTACAGTGCCTTTCCAGTGTTTAGCCCAATGCCTGGAACCTAGGAGATTTTGCTCTAAATGTTTGTTGAATAAGTGAATAAATGAACTGATTTAATAGGTGGGAAGAGAGGGAACTCATTGAGTGGATGCCTAATTATTTTTTTGGATAAAAGAGTAGGAATATGACCTGCTGAGGCCCTTAGGCAGCACCGTGTTCAGTACCTATGCTGAGGGAAAGCCTAGATTTTCAGCAGCTTGAGAAGTTGCTGAATGGTTCCTGGTGGAGTCCTGCCCTGTGTGGCCTGAACGGGCCATATGTGGCAACCCTGGACACTCCTAGCGTGGAGATTGACCTAGACTCCTTGACCCTGGAGCTTGCCTTCCAAAGAATGATTCATTTTCAAATGACCTGAAAGAAATGAAGGAGGTAGAAAGACGAAGGATAATTAAGGAGAAAGAGCTGCAGGGACCTAGGGAGATGGCAAGGGTCCTAGTGGAGCCGGTGCCAACTCACAGCAGATCACAAGACCTGCCCAAGCATATCTCTTCTCAGCTGCGTGGCAAGAGTATTCACACCGTGGAAAACGGCATATGCTCCAAAGCCAGGCTCCCCTCCTCCTCTCGTCAGAGGAGGTTGTTAAACATTCACAGCGCTCCCCTGGTTTCGACAGAAGGCCAAAGATGCACACACGAGATGCGAGAGAGGGTGGTGAGGACAAGAATGAAGACGTGGGGATGTGTCTGGGGACAGTGCAAACATCACTGGGAAAGGGGCACGTTGCTTGCTGAAGGCAGTTTGGAAGTGTTCACAGGCCCAGGCTGGGGAGAATTGTTCTATTTTCAGTTTTGAATGCTATAGCACAGGAATTTGGCAATGACTCTTTTTGAGGCCAGACTTGCTTTAACAGAGAAGGGTTGCCTTGGGACTGAGGCAACTGGAGTTTCCCAGGAAGCAAATTAGGTACAGAACGGGATGGGGGCCCCCCTGCTAATGAGCCTTCAGCCCCCTGGCGGTTCACATGACTGCACAGGGCCCGCCCATGCTCGTCGTGCTTTGTACCTCAGCTTTTATCTTTTCCTCTTTAAGTGCTTAGAGCACATTTCAATAATAGGTAAGACCCATATGTGAACCCTGAGGAAAAAATTGACACCTACAAAGAAGGGTTCCTGGTGGCAAACTGGGCTCAAATTAAAAAAAACACACACACCTCCCAGAACCAATTTCTAGACAGGGGCCTCTCACACAAACTACACCTCATGGAGGAGCCTGGGCCGACCTGCCTGCTGACACTGTTCCTGCCATCTGCGCCAGCCTTTATAAAGGAGTTTCTGGAATCCCATTTCAACCAATACAACCAAGGCTTTCCCCATCCAATCAGAGCTGTGTAGCTCCAACCAATCAGAGTGGCTCTATTCTGACCAATCAGGACAATGCTTTTTGGGCCAATCAAACTGCAAGGATTTGGAGTCCTCATTTGCATGAGGATGGACCAATCAGGGACCAGGAGCAGGGACTCCTGTCTGTATATGCCAGCTCCTCTCTGGTTCAGAGGGTGCACTTTCCCTTTCCACTGGAAATTGAAGACTGACCCCTCTGCCTGAGCTAAAATACCGCACTCGTCAGAACAAATCAGAGCAGACCAGCACAGTGCAAGGCAGAAGAGCTCTTCCATAGCCGCATTGTTTTTGCAGCCCTGCATCACAATTAAGCTGTTTTGTACTGAATAAAGATTCCTTCTTCACTGCACCCAAACTGGGGTTCTTGTTGGCATTGAATTGGCACCAATGACCATTGGTTAACACATAATAATTTAAATTTCA
>VMDR010012776.1:0-25992 GCA_007922815.1 Macrotus californicus | reverse complement strand
TGAAAGCAGAAAAAGGACTAAAGTTGAAAAATAATGCACTTCATTTTTGTTAATTCCTTAAACAGAATTAGATATGGCAAAGATTTTATGATTTAAATTCAATGATTTTACCAAACTGAGTACATAATACACTAGTAATGAAAGTAAGAAAAATTTACGAAGTTCCAGCCATGATGGAGGCGTAGGTAGACACACTGTGCCTCCTCGCAGAATCCAAAGAAGGACAACAAACTTAAAAACAAGAAAATGACCAGAACTGCCAGAAAATAGAACTGTATGGAAGTCTGACAACCAAGGAGTTAAAGAAGAAACATTCATCCAGACCAGAAGGAGAGGTGGAGATGGGAAGCCTGGGCAGAGAGGACAAGCAGCAAAGTGGTGGCTGGAGGACCGGGAGATCCCACATTTGTGTGTGGATAAACTGGGAGGAACAACTGGAGAGTGAGACAGACCACACAACCTAGGGTTCCAGCGTGGGGAAATAAAGCCTCAAACCTCTAGTTGTAAAAACCTGTGGGGGCCCTGGCTGGTGTGGCTCAGTGGACTGAGTGCCTGCCTGCGAACCAAAGGGTTGCCAGCTGGATTCCTAGCCAGGGCACATGTCTGGGATGCGGGTCAGGTCCCCAGCAGGGGGTGTGTGAGAGGCAACTACACAGTGATGTTTCTCTCCCTCTCCTTCTCCCTCCCTTTCCCTCTGTCTAAAAATAAATAAAATCTTAAAAAGAAAACCTGTGGGGGTTATGGCAGTGGGGAATCTCCTAGTCTCACAGGAGAGTCTGTTGGAGGGGCCCACGGTATCCTAGAATGTACACAAGCTCACCCACCCAGGAAACAGCTCGTGACAGGGCATAATCTGCTTGTGGGAAGCAAGGGAAGCAACTGAAAGCAGGGCAAGAGCTGAACAAGCATCATGGTTCCCTCTCTGACCCCTCCCCCACATACAGCAACACAACTCAGCTAACTGGATTACCCCACCCTGGAGAACACCTAATGCTCTGCCCCTGACAACATAACAGGTGCGCCGAGACAAAGAAATATGCCCCAAATGAAAGAACAGATCAAAACTCCAGAAAAAATAACTAAGCAACAAGGAGATAGACAACTGATCAGATGCAGAGCTCAAAACACTGGTGACCAGGATGCTCACAGAAATGAATGAGTAGGACTCAAAATAGAGGAAGAAGTGAAAGCTATACAAAGTGAAATAAAGAAAAATGTACAGGAGACCAACAATGAAGGGAAGGAAACTGGGACTCAAATTAACGATTTGAAACAGAAGGAAGAAATAAACATTCAACCATAAGACAATGAAGAAACGAGAATTCAAAACAATGAGGAGAGGCTTAGAAACCTCCAGGACAACTTTAAATATTCCAACATCCAAATCATAGGGATGCAAGGAGAAGAGGAAGAGCAAGAAATGGAAAACTTCTTTGAACAAATAATGAAATAAAGCTTCCCTAATCTGGCAAAGGAAACAGACTTCCAGGAAGTCCAGAAAGCTCAGAGGAATTCCAAAGAAATTGGACTCTAGGAGGAACACACCAAGGCACATCATAATTACATTACCCAAGATTAAAGATAAGGAGAGAATCTTAAAAGCAGCAAAGAAAAGGAGAGAGTTACCCACAGAGGAGTTCCCATAAGACTGTCAGCTGATTTCTTCAAAGAAACCTTGCAGGCAAGAAGGGGCTGGAAAGAAGTATTCCAAGTCATGAAAGGCAAGGAGCTACATCCAAGATTACTCTATTCAGCAAAGCTTTCATTTAGAATGGAAGGGCAGACAAAGTACTTCTCAGATAAGGTCAAGTTAAAGGAGTTCATCACCACCAAGCCCTTATTATATGAAATGTTAAAGGGACTTCTCTAAGAAAAAGAAGATGATCAAAAATATGAACAGTAAAATGACAACAAACTCAGAACTAATAACAACTGAGCCTAAAAACAAAAGCAAAAACAAACAAACCAAACAACTAGAATAGAAACAGAATCACAGAAATGGAGATCACATGGAGGGTTATCAGTGGAGAGAGGGGATGATTGGGGAAAAGGTACAGGGAATAAGAAGCATAAATGGTAGGTACAAAATAGACAGGGGGAGGTTAGGGTGAGTGGAGGCAGTCTGGCGTCCTCGCCCAGGTGTCTGGGTAGCTGAGGGAAGCAGTGTTCCCATAGCCTGGGAGGGGCCTGATAACTAGTGTTCTCACAGCCTTGAGACTGGGTCTGATAAACTGTTCCCACAACATGAAGTGGGCTCGCATGTGAAGAATTATGTTATGTTATGATGTTCTGGCATTTTTCTGGCTTTGTTCCCTTCCAATACTTAAACAAGTAGGGGCTTCTCACCAGGGTGATGATGAAGAGACATGCAAGGGGACAGGTGCCACGATGGGTGCCACGCTGGGGAGCAGGGGCCATGACATGTGGTACGCAGAGACATGCAGCTTGCAGCGTGTGTGGCTCACCCACCCGTGAATAAAGGCACGCCAGACATCCCAACAGCTCTGTGAATATTTTTCCGTCTGCACAAACACTATGAACCTGCCTGGCCTTGAACGGTCGCAACACAGGGAGGTTAGGAACAGTACAGGAAATGGAGAAGCCAAAGAACTTATATGTACGACCCATGGACATGAACTAAGGGGTGGGGCGGAATGGTGGTGGGCGGGGTGGGTGCAGGGCAGAGAGAAATAAAGGGGAGAAAAAAATGGGACAATTGTAAGAGCACAATCAATGAAATATAGTTAAAAAAAACCTATGAAGTCTGTCTGGGAAAAGTCCAGCCATTGTTAAGAAAAAGTCCAGCCATTGTTAATATAATGGAAACAGTTTGCACAACATCAATGTGATCCGGCAGCCAAGGAGAGTGGACTGGAATGTGCATGTGTGAACAATGATGACTTCACTGTACGAGGCAGTGGGGGTGGTAGGCGCCCTTGAGTGAGCATGTGTGCTGTGTGACCTTCGTATTCAAAATCACTGAGCGAGTAGAACAATGAATCTGCATCAAATGTTGCATTAAGCTTAACTTTCCTCCACAGAAACTATTCAGATGACTCAGAAGGCTTTTGGGGATGATGCAAGGAGTGCTCTGCAAATAAAAGTGTGGCACAAAAGCTTCAAACATGGTCAAGAATCTATTGAAAGTGATTCATGTTCTATAAAGCCTGCAGCAAGCAGAACACCTGAGAATGCTGAACATGTACCAGCTGCCATCAACAAAGATCAGAGAACTGTGTGAGGTCCCAAGGAAGCTACTTTGAAGGGGACTGAGGTGTCATTGTCCTCTGTAGAATGTTTCTTGTATCTTGTACCTTCTTCAATAAATTTCTCTATTTTTTATAGCACATTAGTGGACACATTCTGGACAGACCCCACAGATTTTAATCTTTAATACCTTCAGTGATATTTAAAAATTCTGATGACAATTGTGCTCTGTGGCAAAGGAATGGGAGACATGGTCACCACCATCAGGGCCACCATCTGTGGTTACTTTTACCTGAAACATTTACTACAATTTCCATGATGCCACACCTCTAACACACTTTTAAAATTCAACAAAATATCTGACTTTCCTGCTTGTTTCTTATTTTATCAACATCAGTATACTTTTAAGTGAACATTATTTTGTTTACGAAAAATGAGGAAACCACACTGTAAAATTACTATTATTTACTCTCCCTGGTTGCAAATAAGATCGTTTCTTGGGAGTTGCATCCTCTCTGGCTTTGGGGCTTAGAGTGGCAACATACCCCTCACAGATCAGGCCAAGAAGCAGGATATGGAAGGAGAAAAGTGCCTAACGTACTGCCATGGTGATGCAACAATGCAGAGCATAATTACACCCAGGGTTATTTCCCACTGAGCATCTAGTTTATTCTCAGCACTTTCTGTCATAAATAACGTGATCAATATGTGAGTCTGTGGTGTGGACCTTCTACAGGTCCTGAGGAATATTACCAAACACACCCTGAAGGGTCCCACTCCCAGCTCCCACCTGCAGCATTTAGCTTATAAAGAAGGCCCATTTCCTCTCCCCCCAGACCCTGGACAACTGTCCTTGCTAATCATACAGGTGAACTGCATTTCCTTAATTATTGGTGAGGCTGCACACCTATACCACACATGAGAGCATGGTCGATCCTCCTCACCACCTTCCTGCATCCTATACTCATCTCTCCTTAACCGTGGGAACCTGACTTGCCTGCAGTGGTGCCCTGAGACTGCTGTCACAGTTGGGGAACAGAATGGCCCTTTTTTCTTCCTCAACCTCAATTAATCAATACATATCTAATAATTCTTCAACTCCCATACCACTTTCCTTAAGTCAGGAAGCCTGTCATCAACTGTCCTCATCACTTTCTTATTTTTTGAATGTGCTATCCAGAACAAAACCTAAAAAATTCTTCCCATTCTTCAGAGTGTGACAAACATAGTTCCCTTACTATTTATTGGGACTTCTGGTCAAGATGGCAGCATAAATAAACATGGCTCGCCTGCTAGCACAGCCACAAGAAAATTACAACTAAATTATAGAACAACCATCACTTAGAATCATCAGACATTGAGTTGAATGGAAGTCTTACAACTATCAAGTTTAAAAAACCACATCCATCCAGACTGGTAGGAGGGGTGGAAACATGGAATGGGCTGGTTCCACATCCACGAGTGGTAAATAAAAATTCAGGAGGGATAGCATGGGAGTGAGGAGTCCCAGCTCTAAACCAGGACCCCCAGCCCAGGGTTCCAGTGCCAGGGAGATAAGTCCCCACAACTTCTGGCTGCAAAAACCAGTGAGAATTGAGGCAGTGGAAGGAACTTCTGGAGTCCCAAGCAGTTCCTCTTAAAGAGCCCACACACAACCTTAGACTCACTCCCTCTGGGCTCCAGCGCTGAGGTAGCAGCTTGAAAGGCACCAGTGGCATATTGAGAGGAACTGAAGTGTCTGGCACCAAGGTGAGAGCTGGAGACAGCTTTCTCCAGACAGAAAGGTGGGCAGAGGCCACTGTCCCTTTTCCGAGCCTTCCCTGCACAGAACAACAGAGCTGGCAGGAGGGTACCATATGTGAGACTCCATCAACCTGGCTAACACTGTTTGTCCCACCTTGCAAATCCACTGTAACTCCATCCCATCTAACTTATGGGCCCACCCAAACTGTTAACCATGACTTTTCCAGATTAATGGCTAGTCTTGGCTTATGCTTCAAACTTCCTAAAGCCTGTTAAACAAGGGACAGCTGGCATCAGTGAGCCCCCAGCCACTGTACCTCTTGCTAAGTGGCCCCAGGCCTGGCACTAGGAGCAGCCAGCCTAGATCACAGCTTGGGTTCATTGGGGGGATCTCCAAGCTCAGCACAAGCAGCAGCCATCTCAGCTTGCATCGTGGCTCATGTCAGGTGGCCCCAGACCGAACACAAGTGGCGGCTTATGTTGGCTTGCACCGCCTGGGAAACCCTGGAGCCTGTGCACCCAGTAGACAGCCACAGATCACCTCGGAGCACTACCACTCTGCCCCTGCACAGCTGATCCTCCATGGCGAGCAAAGGTCAGTGGTCAAAGCCAGTCCTTGCAGCTGACTGGCCTGAGAAAATTCCTCTCATTGACCTGCCAACAGCAATCAAGGTTTATCTACGAGAGGAGGGTCTACTCAGCCCACAGGAAGGGCACATGTTGAGTACTCAGATTGGGTGATAGGGGAGGCTGTGCCACTGGACCTTACAGGACACCTACTACATTAGGCCACACTACCAAGACAGGGAGTCATAGCAGCTCTACCTAATACATAGAAACTAACACAGAGAGGCTGCCAAAATGAGGAGACTAAGAAACATGGCCCAAATGAAACAACAGATCAAAACTCCAGAAAAGGAACTTAACAAACTGGGGATAAGCAATCCATCAGATACAGAGTTCAAATCACTGGTTATTAGGATACTCAAGGAACTTAGTGAGGACCTCAACAGCATAAGAAAGACCCAGTCAGAAATGAAGGATACACTAATTGTAATGAAAAACAATTTACAGGGAAACAACAGTAGAGTGGATGAAGCTCAGAATCAATCAATGATTTGGAACACAAGGAAGCAAAATAACAACCCATGAGAACAAAAGAAGAAAAAAGAATCCAAAAAAAAAACCAACAACAAGGATAGTGTAAGCAGCCTCTGGGACAACTTCAAGCATTCCAACATTCACATCCTAGGGTTGCCAGAAGGAGAAGAGAAAGAGCAAGAAATTGGAAATCTTTTTGAAAAAAAATGAAAGAAAATTTCCCTAATTCGGTGAAGGAAATAGACATACAAGTCCAGGAAGCACAAAGAGTCCCAATGAGATGGATCAAAGAGGCCCACTCCAAGACACATCATAATTAAAATGCCAAAGGTTAAAGATAAAGCAAGAATCTTAAAAGCAGCAAGAGAAAAGCAGTTAGTTACCTACAGGGGAGTTCCCATAAGACTGTCAACTGATTTCTCAAAAAGAAGCTTTGCAGGCTAGAAGGGATTGGCAAGAAATATTTAAAGTCATGAAGAGTGGGGATCCACAGCCAAGATTGCTCTACCCAGCAAAGCTATCATTTAGAATTGAAGGGCAGATGAAGAGCTCCCAGCCAAGAAAAAACTAAAGGAATTCATCACCACCAAACTATTATTATATGAAATGTTAAAGGGACTTATTGAAGAAAAAGAAGATCAAAACTATGACCAACAAAATGGTAATACATACAAATCTATCAACAATTGAGTCTAAAAAACAACTAGCAAACAAGAAGAGAGACAGAATCACAGATATAGAGAAAATTGTGATGGTTGCCAGATGGGAGGGAGTGTGGGGAAATGGGCAAAGAAGTGAGGGGGTTAAGAAGTACAAATAGGTAGTTACAGAAGAGCCCTGGGGAGGTAAAGTACAGTATAGGAAATGGAGTAGCCAAAGAACTTATACACATGACCATGGACATGGACAACAATGTGGGGATGGCCTGAGGGAGTGGGCATTGCTGGGTGGAGGGGGACAAAGGGGGAAATTTGGGACAACTGCAATAGCATAATTAATAAAATATACTTAAAAAAACATAGTGCCCTTACTCCTTCAAATCTCTTCTTAAGTGCTTCTCTTTTGGTGAACTATAAACTCTGATTTCACTCTCCATCAGACATTTAAAATTTTTTTTGGTCTGTGTGTCTTTGATCCCGAGGATGATATTCAGTTCAGCACCAGCTAAGACGCAGTCATTAAGGAAATTACTCTCACTCCATAGAATGAAGGAATTTTTGTTTGTTAGAAACAGAAACGAACTTCAGACAGCACATGTGAGACCTTTCTCATGAATCTACTGTCGAACGTGCTTCACAGCACAACTTGCCAGTGCCCTACCCTTGTCATGAGGAAGCTAATCTCCCTTTGCCCTGTCCCTTTTGAGAGCCAAGTGGACACGGATTCGAGCTCCCTCCTAGCCCTGCACCGAGGAAGTCGTGGCCTGTCAGCACACGTGACGCAAGCGCACGTAAGCGCACAGGGCCCATGGCTAGGACCCCGCTGTACTCTGGGAACGTCAGCTCATGCTTATGTCGTTCTAGCTGCAGAGCTCAGTTTTACCGCACTGCTCACTCCCCCTATGTGTTTATTTGACAGCATTATTGCTCATCAAGACCGGGAAGTGCACTCTGACGGCCACCGCAACAGGCAGTGCTCAGAGGCAGAGGGAGTCTGCGGAGGGATCAGGGAGGGGGGAGCAAAGTAGGTCATTTATTTCATTTCCACACGACTTCACACCCGAAACGCTTCCTTCACTCAGCACTTGGCACATAAAACAGATGTGGGAGAAGAAGCTGTAAGGGAACAGGCATCTCTTGGGTAGCCGTGACAGTCGGGAACTTGACAAACGCTTATTCATTGATAGAAAGGCAGGAAGACAGGAAGGTGCAGGGGAAGCAACTGCATGTATAAACTATGCATGCACCTGTATATATTTATAGATTATGCAATGCATATATTTTACATATTTCATCACACTTAAACATGTACAGGACACATATCTGTAAAATTTCTAGACTGGATTTCCTGTGCTTTTTGTGATTTGCATATGATGGAAATTTCGAAAGAGGTGTTTGATGAATGTTTTGGTTAATTGCATCATCTCTGGAATAAATGCTCTAATTCCCAAATTGGTAACTTCAAAAATCAACACTCATTTGTAGATATAATTTCTAGTATTTTTGCTAAGAACGCTCTTTTATAAACAGTAATATAGTGGACCATGTGCTGACAGTGACCTTCATGCACAGACACACAGGAGCCACAGTGTCAGGAAAAAAACCAAGAGCAAACTCAAGGTCATACATCCAGCAGATGTGCACATGGACCCTCGCGATACCCAGAGGTAGGTACTAGAATTTGTGTGCTGCCTACGTCCTTCTTTGTCAAAGAAATCACCCTTGCCAGCACTTCCACGTGGAAACTCAGCTTCTCCTCTCAATAACTGTACCACGTGGGTCCTATGTTCACTCCCGTGTGACTGAGGAGGAAGCTGTGAGAACGAGATTAAGTGACTTGCCCAAAGTCACACAAGATGTGGGAACTTGAAAAAGGGAGTACGTGGATGCTGAACGATACCAGGACTGAGGGACTAACGGCGATGACCTCAAAATAAGGGCAGTGAGCTAAGGGTTAGGGGGAGGGGCATCTTCTGCTGACACAACGTCTCGTCATTCTGTAACTCTGGGTTTGACAGTTTGGAGGTGGCTCAGCGGTAAACAGCCGAGGTCATGTGAAGAAGAGGAGTTCAATGACAGAGAGCCTCATTGCACAGCTGTACTTGGACCAGATGGCTGGGACTGGTGCTTTGGTCAAAGGACATTTCTGAGCCCTACCTGTCACGACAAAGAACGTTCATGGAGAGTTGGGTGGAGAGCAGGAATCAGCTAAATCCAGTCTGTGGGTCCAACCTAGCCCATCCCTGTTTTTGAATGTCTGGTGAGTTAACAATGATTTATAGTGGTTGGGGAAAAAAGGTCAAGAAGAAGAATATTTTGTGGCACATGACATTTACACGACGTTCAGTGTTTGAATATGAAGGTGAGGACACAGCTGTGCCTGTCCACTTACTGCTGTCTTGAATCCCAGTGGATGAGAGGACACAGCCTTTGGGCCTCATCTGCCTACCACCCGGACCTACAGGGAGTGTGCTGACGCCTGGCGTAGCGAGCCACTGTGCCAGGGGACAGGTAACACATTAGGCAGGAGCAGCAGCGTGGACTGACAGACACATCGCTTCGGGCTCTGACACTGGACCTGCCGGTGCTAAGCGACAATGCTAACTATCTTCTAATGGTCCCTACTAACGAAGTTCAGTGCGGTGCTGGCGGGCCTGGACGTGTGGAGCAGCCAGTGTGGCCAGCACAGTTTCCCCTGAGGTTTCTGCAGCGAAGTGGGTGCCTACGCAGGATGGGGCTGATGGGAGGGACACTCATGAGAAGTAGGAGCCCCCAGCCCCACCAGCGACTGAAGGCTTTTCTCATCCTGCAGATGTATTCTCTTCTCCCGGGAGATCACCTATATTTTGTTGATCTGATTCTCGGAGTTTGGCTGTATTCACATAGATTTTCTGTCTCCTTCCGTAGATAGTGATCTTTTGTCCCTTCACATGTGGTGGGCACTGTGACACCACGGGGACCCAGCAGAGCTTTGCAAAGTTATTCTAGGCAAAGAATTTGCCCACCTTTGACTACAGTTGTAAAATAAAACTTGATTTTTAAGAGAAAAAGATGTGGTTACAATGTACTTTTTATAAAAGATGTCCTTCAAAAAGGTGAACTTAAAGAGAATTTCTGTTCACTGAGTCATAATATCCTATAATTTTCATTATAAAATTATTTTGGCATAAAACTGAGATACATTTTCGTAGAAAAAGTTCACACCCAAGACATAATAAAAATGAAACTGAAAATGCAGCAAACCATGAAGTTGCACACAGAGTAAACAAAAAACTATTTTGAAACGTAACCTTAACAGCACAGCACTGAAAGCGAGTCACAGATGCCAGCATCACGCTAAAGGGCTGATGCCACATGGAAGGCTGTGTCATGAGGACAGGAACTCGTGAGAAGCAGAGGTGGTCTGTGGGGTCCTGGCCTTCGAATGCAGCTAGCATGCCACGCAGGAGCTCAGTCCCTGCTCCTGTCCGCTTTGTCCCTGTGGGCTGAGCACAGGCTCATTGCTGAGACTATGAACTTTGAGGACACAGCTGTCCTCATAGGAGCTGACTCAACTTTTCTTCTGAACTGAGTGATGTTTGGCACTGCACTGCTAAAGTCTCAACCCAAAATTGTGCACTTAAAAGGGAATACATCATTACTTCAAGTAGCTAAAACAAATTCATTTCATTGAAGTTAATTCTATTATAAAAGCAAACTAACGTGCTGGCCATCCTGGAATGGATATTCAGAGTTCTACACCAGGCAGTGCTGCCTCGCAGGGCAATTTGTTTCGAGTAGTGATCATAACAGCCACATGTACTCAGCACCGTGCACGCAGAGGGCAGTGCAGCCCTCTGTGGGCTGTGCGCGTAACGCTCTCCCCAGCTTGGCTGCGACAGATCCAGGACAGGGGGCCAAGGCTGGATCAATAGACGGCCAAACACTGGTTTTACATTTGGTGATTTACAGATACTCTGTCACACTGAGTCCTGTGTCATCTCACTGAAGATACAGCAGTGGTTCTTAAAGCGGGGTCCCAGGGCCAGCAGCAGCAGCTGGGACCTTGTCAGAAATGCAGATTCCTGGCCCGTCACAGACTGACTGACTGACTCAGAAGCTCCCACTGAAGAGGGAAGAAGCTGAGGTTTACTGAGAAAATCAACAGCAAAAATCAGGCTGCCAGGAGACTAGTCTAATCCACAAAAAAGAAAAGTTTCCTAGGGCCCTCAAGAACATCAGAAGTAGCGATTTCACAATTTATACACAAAAAACGGTGACGCACTTTAGTTCCGCGTGGTCTCTGTCCTGGGCAGTGCTCTGGAAGCCAGGTTGCAGGCCCTGCAGTCAAATTGCCACACTTAAACCAGCTCACGGCTGGCCTCGTTTGGATTCGCACAGCTCTCCCCACTGAACTGTGCGTCTAGCCCAGGCCGAAGGGCCCACTATTTCCATGTTAAGCTATAAATGTGCACGTCTAGGTTTTAAAGGTTAGAGGTGGGAGATGGGTGAGATTGGGGCTCTCTTTATGTCGAGGTTTGTCCTGGGAATTCCTGAGTGACAAGTGGATAAGGGACAGCCCTGTGGCGTGACAGGTGCTAGTGCAGAGTGGGGGTGTGGCTGGTGCACTGCGGGGTGCTGGGGCACAAGGGGAAGAGGAGACAGTAAGGGAGGGGCCACAGCGTGCTTCACTCAGGCTTTGAAGCCAGAGACAGTCTTACCCTGGGCCTGTGCTGGAAAGAGAACTGGAGAAAGGAGGCAGGAAACATGATTCCTGTCCTCAAAGAGGCCCAACCTTGGTTCAGGATGCAGGGAAGAAACAAGGAACAGAGGCAAACGGTGGGGAAAGCAGGCAAGTCCCCGGGGGAAGGACCGTTTAGTGCCTTCAACTTGTGGCAAGAGCACGGGAGCCTGGAACCCGCACTGCAAGGGTGTGTCCGCGCCGGTTTCCACTCCCGAACGCCCTGGGACTTGGAAGGGCTCATTCCTGCGCCTGAACTCACTCTCTGCACTGGATGGAAGTGGAGTGGACCAAGGCAGGAAACTTGCTAAGAGCAAGCAGCAGCAGGGATCCCAGAACCCGGGGGGGTGACCTCCCAACAGAGGCCTCTGCACACGGGGCCAGATCAGGAAGCTCCTTCTCCTTACGCGTCGGCCTTGGTGTCACCAACCGGACCGTTTTGCTCTGAGGTGCAGCACAGTCCCAGGAGTACTAGGGAAAGGGTGTCCTGGGAAGGCTGAGCAGCACTTCATGTCAGAGGACCTGTTACCTTGGTGGCCCCTGAGGTGCACCCTGACCTTTCTGGTGTTCCCGAGAGGCAGGACATTGGAGTTGGCCTGGGGATACTTTCTTGGGCTCTGGTTAAGCCCAACATACTCAACGGTTCTGGGCCTGCCCTGGCATCCCGTTAGGAGGTCCTGATGTTTCTGAAGCACATTTTCAAAGTGAGTACAGTGGAATTCACACTGGACACATTTTGTGACGTACCAGGAAAGGCTGAGAACTTCCCATAGGGCTGCTGCTGCTGTTTAGGGAGGGACTGGTCGGTGACTCTGAACTTAAGATTTTTAGAGGAAATGTAGGATCCTTAGAGGATGGTGAATCTGGTCCCAGAATTTTAGTAAATAATGAATACTTCCTTAGGGGCTATTCAAAACAATTATCCTCCAGTGGGTCACTTAATTTCAAAAGAGCTCATCAGGGACAACTGCTCCCTGAGAGCAAAGGTGCACCGGCAGTCACACCTTTCCAGGGTTTCTTTAGCTGGTCCACTAACTTCTCGGATGGTCAGAGCATTTTGGACACATATAGGTCCATGATCCCTCATCCACAATACCAAATAGAGAGATCTGAAAGCCATGTGTTCAGGTGGCAGTATGGAAACTTCTTGGGCATAAAACCTAACTTGCCCTGAAGTGATTTTTTAGCCATTATTGATCCTACATGTGAATATTCATGTTTCACTAAATTATTATTTTATTCAATGATGAGGTACTGTCATGGGAATTCCATGCTCTATGGCTAATGTACCACATTACCTTTCTAAACTCCCCCAAATGCTAAATGCCCCACAGCACACCTTGACCCTGAGGCATGGAGGGGCTGTGGGCCCGGATTGCTGTCTCAGGCTTACAGGCAACTGCAGGGGCCCGTTTCTCAGACCTGGGGGGCCCGTTTCTCAGACCTGGGGTGCAGCTACATCCAACCCCACACAATCAAAGGCATACGGTAAAACACGAGCGGGGATGGGGTGGTGGCAAAACTGAGGCACAGCTGAGGGCCAGGGGCCAGGGGCCAGTATGGGGACATGGGTATCCATCATGACCAGGAATCTGGTGAGACAGGAGCGGCTGGTCCTTGAGCAAAAGTTCCTGTGACCAGAGGGTCACTCAGTCAGGACTAGGAGGTTCAGGGAGAGACGCTGGACTGAGCCTTGCAGGATCAGGCTGTCCTGCTGGAACTAGAAGCACCGATGACTAACCGCCTAACATACTTGGTGAAGCGGATCTCTGACTTCTAATAAGAGCCACTGTCCCCGGTGTAGCCGCTAGCCCTGAATCTTAGAAAACACAGATCCGGTCTCAGTTGTGGCAGCCCCTCAGCACCAGAACTTCGTGTGTCTTTCCAGCTACGTCTGAATTTTCCAGAGTACAGAGGCCACCGCTGTGCTCCTCTCGGTGTCCTTGGCACTAAACACAGTGCTGGGCACCAAGGACGCATCCAGTAAAGGCTGTGAATTAATGAAAGGTCCGCCTAACTAAGGGGCACTCACATCCCACTTGCCCTGACTCCTAGGTCCCAGACAGGTCTGACAGGATGTAGCTGGGCAGTTGCACGGACTGAATCACACATTCACGACCCTGCTAAGTACGGGCATGAGAGAATGGAGCTGTTTATCTGTCCCATTTGGCATTGAGTTTTCTCATAGTTTCCTTAAAACCACCAAATTTCTACTAATTTTAACTTCAACTATCCCCTGAAGTAGAGGAAGAAGGTAGATTTTGTTGACGGGAAAAAGGGAAGGAAGACCTGCCAAACAAACCTTATTAAGTAATGAGGTCATGGGCAGTTACGAAGTCAAGGGCTTTGGAGAAGCAAGCAACTTTGGAAATCACCTGCGTCCTCCAGCATTTAGGAGTGCTCCGAAGGCCCCTGGTTGTCACGATCAAGACCAGAATGAGAACCGTGTACTCCAGGTCCTAGATTGGCACCATTTTCTACTCTGAAAGTAAGGCTGAAGACCCAGGACTGTCTGCATTCTGTAAGACCATCTTACTTCTCATGGCACTTCCTTAAGATGTAAGTTTACAAACTTTACACAGTAAAACCTCCTTAGTATGGACATCTGCAATAATGCATCCAACGTGAACTCATTTGTTACGTAATTAGCAGAAACAGGTATGGTTGAGAACTAAAATCGCCAACATTTACACTTGATTTACATATCAGACTGACTGCCTGCAAAACTAGTTAGAATAAGTGAGGTTTTACTGTGCACACCACAGACAAGCACACAAACAAACAGATAAAGGACGTTTTGGGATTGCTTTAAAATGCTTCCGGAAGCCCATGCTCTGGCCCAGAACTTCGAGATGACAACAGAAAGCACTCACCACTGCCGGCACTGCTTTCCCTCTTGCTGCGGGAGCCTCCGCTGCCATCTCTGCCAGACTTTATGCGCTGGAACGAGAAGAAGATGTGTTTAAAAGAATAACCGATATTCCTTCAAAGCTGAATTTAACTAGATGCTGATTTTCAAATTAGTGTTCCTGTGTGACTCTGAGACTTCTCCGATTTCCTGAGAGCTGGGGTCAAACTGATTGTTACCTGAGTTGGTTCCTTAGGGACAAAAACTGCATTGTTCTGTGAGTCAGAGGCTCACAGCCTGCCTTCCAACCTGCTGAGTGGTCAGTCCTTGCCACACATTCAAACGACACCCTTCGGACAGCAGTGTGACCTCTGCTTCCACAAACACCCCAACAACCAAATGTTCTCCTATGAAGTTCAGGTGCAAGCAGAATCGTTAAGAGGGGGTGGGGTGGAAGGGAAGAGAGCCTGCAGAAGGCTGCTTCCTGCATCGGTCCTGCTCTGCAATGGTTGCTCCTAAACCGTTACAGGGAAAAAGGCAACCAGGCTTTCGAAATTTAACGTCTACAATAAGTGCGCTATGAAAATCTCAGAAATGCCTGATTGGTTCAACACAATACTTTCTTAGACACAAACTTCTCCTTAAAGCACAAGAAATACTGCCAAGCTGCCACACCTTAGGTTTCCTTTTACATTGTATTGTTATTTGTGTTTGTCTTCAGTGTTAAAATTTTTGTTTCAACATTAAAACTCTCTCAGTCACATTGAACGATTGTTTAGATACAGTGAACAGAAACACACAGCTTCTGATAAATATTTTATGTACAACTGAACAAAATTTTTTGAAGTATATTTTAGTGATTACGCGATTACAGTTGTCTCAATATTTTTCTCCCCTTTAGCCCCCTCCTCCTGCACTGCCACCTCTACCCTCCAGCATTCCCCACCTTAGTTCATGTCCATGGGCCATACATGTAAGTTCTTTGGCTTCTACATTTCCTATACTATTCTTAACCTCCCCCTGTCTATCTTCTACCTACCATTTATGCTTATTCCCTGTACCTTTTCCCCTCTCTCCCCACCCACTCCCCTGATGATAACCCTCCATGTGATCTCCATTTCTGTGGTTCTGTTCCTGTTCTAGTTGTTTGCTTTGTTTGTTTTTGTTTTAGGTTCATTTGTTGATAGTTGTTTCTTGTCCTTTTATTGTTCAAATTTTTGATCATCTTCTTTTTCTCAGATAAGTCCCGTAACATTTCATATAATAAGGACTGGGTGATGATGAACTCCTTGAACTTAACCTTATCTGGGAAGCACTTTATCTGCCCTTCCATTCTAAATGATAGCTTTCCTGGACAGAGTAATCTTGGATGTAGGTCCTTGCCTTTCATGACTTGGGATACTTCTTTCCAGCCCCTTCTTGCCTGTAAGGTTTCTTTGGAGAAATCAGCTGACAGTCTAATGGGAACTCCTTTGTAGGTAACTGTCTCCTTTTTTCTTGCTGCTTTTAAGATTCTCTCCTTATCTTTAATCTTGGGTAACTTTATTATGATGTGCCTTGGTGTGCTCTTCCTTGGGTCCAACTTCTTTGGGACTCTTTGGGCTTCCTGGAAGTCTATTTTCTTCACCAGATTGGGGAAATTTTCCTTCATTATTTTTTCAAATAAGTTTTCAATATCTTGCTCTTCCTCTTCTCCTTCCAGCAATCCCATGATTCGGATGTTGGAATGCTTAAAGTTGTCCCAGAAGTTCCTAAGCCTCTCTTCATTTTTTTGAATTCTTGTTTCTTTATTCTGTTCCAGTTGGATGCTTATTTCTTCCTTTTGCTCCAAATCATTGCTTTGAATCCTGGTTTCCTTCCTTTCACTGTTGGTTCCCCGTATATTTTGCTTTATTTCACTTTGTATAGCCTTCATTTCTTACTTCATTTTGTGACCAAGCTCAATCAATTCTGTGAGCATCCTGATTACCAGTGTTTTGAACTCTGTATCAGACAGGTTGTTTATCTCCTTGTCGCTTAGTCCTATTTCTGGAGTTTTGATCTATTCTTTCATTTGGGCCATTTCTTTGACTCCAGGCACCTGTTGCATGGTAAGGGGCAGAGCCTTAGGTATTTGTCAGGGTAGGGCAGCCCTCTGCTGTGTTGTGATGCTGTGAGGGAGGGAGCAATGCCATCTGCTCCTCTCATCCCACTTCCTGTCCCTTCCCTGGCTTCCCCCAATCGGATTATGCCCTTTCAGGTGCTGAATCGCAGGTGGGTAGGTTTGTGTACATTTTAGGATCCTGTGGGTCTCTCCAACAAATTCTCTTGTGAGGCTGGGAGTTTCTCCTGCTACCACGACCCCCACAGATTTTTTTACAGTGTGGGGTTTTGAGTCTTTAGTTTCCCTGCACTGAAACCCTGGATTTCGTGGTCTGTCTTGCTTCCTTCCCCCATTGCTCCTCCCGGCTTGTTTGTGAGAGAACGTGGGATTGCCTGCATGGTCTGCCACCTTGCTTTGCCGCATGTCCCCTCTGCCCAGCTGCCAGTCTCTGCCCCTCCTACAGCTTGGATGAATGTTTCTTTAATTCCTTGGCGTTGGACTTCCATGCAAATGATTTTCTGGCAGTTCTGGGTGTTCTTTGTTTTTGGCTGTGCGAGGAAGCAAAGTATTTCTGGCTACGCCTCCATCTTGGCCGGAACTCCCTGAGTCAAGAATTTTTAACATAGGCTGATATCTTATTAGATCTTTAATTATAGAAACATACTTTTGTATTTATTTCGAAGGACAATTATTTATTCTCTCAACACTGACAACTCCCCAGGTATTAATAAATTACCAGTTCATGGATGAGGTTATTGACATTATGGTCTGCTGGGAAGAAAAAGATTCTCTTCAATAATAATTCAATACTTATTTCTATAAAATGAAACATTCTCCTAAAACTTAGGATTTTAAAATATGGAAAAATGCTGAAGTTTTGTTCCATTAAAAAAAAGAAGCCTCTCTTGAACCCCCCCTGCCCCCTTGCCTTTATAAACAAAGACAATCTAAAAATTATTAACAAAACAAAAACTTACACATCTACAATCAGATTTTATTTCACCATTTGGTTTTCACCCATCCAATTAATCATCTCCAAAGTGTCCAGAAGACAATGCTGAACCAGTCAAGCACACACAGACAAACGCACACACAGCTCGACGCTTCTGATCGAGGTGAGCACAGATTCGTGTCCTACTGAAGTGGCCCTGAGTTCGGAGTGAACAAATGCAGAAAGGTGAGCACCTTCTGTGTCCACTGCTTTCTTTGCCTGAGCACCTTGCTCTGTTCCTTGCTGTGGTGAACCAAAAAGAAAAGAAAAAAAAGTGGGTTGGCAGGCACACACTAAGCCTGACAAGCCCAGGGGAGACCCAAAGCAGCCACACAGGATGGTGTGAAATTAAAACTTTCTCACTAGAGGCAGTTCATGGTGGATAGTCATGTGCCAGGATGGTATTTTCCCTGACAAAAGTCAGTCTTTACCTTAGCTAAGCCTGTCTGTTGTCTTTTTGCATCTACAATAACACACCTTTGGAACGTCAAGGTAATTTCCTTTTTCTTGACCCCCTCAGACCACAGCCACCGCAGGAGAGCAGAGACCACAAATCCCCTCGCTGTTATTATGCTGATTGTTAACGGTTAACTGGCCTATATGCACCTATGCAAACAAGCATGTGTCTCGTTAGTTTTTCTTTTGACCCAGTCCCAGAGAGTGCCCGCTCTGCTTCTCCTGCCTCCCTACTCTACCAATGGCTTTTCTGTAACCCTCTTACGTCTTCTCCTTTGATCCTGACGTATAAAATAAGGGGTAACATTTTCTGGAGCATTTTCTCAATCCATTGAGATTTTGCTTCTTGGGATTGTTATCAATTTGGCTCAAATAAACTCACAAAAGTTCTTATAGGTGTAAATGTTTCTTACATTGACACTGTCATCTAGAACTGTCCAACATTTCGGCTCTAACCCATCTTTTCCTAATCAATTTCTTCACGTCCTTACTTTTTCTTCCAGCTTGGAATTGCCCCTCCACTGTGAATACGTCCACGTCAGGACTCCGCAGTCCCTGGCCTGGCTTCTCATCTTTTTGCTTCACTTACCAAGAGGAACCTGAAACCTGGTGGCTTCAATGACTTTCTATTCCTCTCTGAGGATGCCAAAGAAGAGTCCCTAAGCACAGGGTGGCTTCCAGGCACCACCCCCTTCTGGCTCAGGACCCTCAAACGGCCCCCACAAGCCTGCCTCACTCTCAGCAATGGCCTTCCCTCTGACTGCCCTCAGCTCTCTGAGGCTTAGCTGCACTCTCGTATCCCTAGGAGACTGCCCTGGTGTCCCGAGTGGGCCTCACCCAAGGTGCTCACCAGCACCCATGCACCCCACACTCATGCTCAGGTCTTGCTTCAACCCTCCTTTACCCTCCCTCTCTAGTAGGCACAGAATGTGGGTTTTTAATCCTTTTGCAACTGAATGAATATCTATTGCCATTGAAAATCAATGAATTCCATGCAATGGACCTTGTGTACCAATAGCTGCTTCAGCTGTCGCCATTTTCTCATGGGGAAGTTACAGAGATGACAATTTCAACAGCAGAACCAAATATTCATCAAAACATCAGTCTGATAGGGTTCGAAGTTCAAGGAAGCATAAACTCTTAAGACTCAGCTCACATCTCCTCTCACACTGTCCACACTATCGAGTCTTGATCACAAGAGTTTCCGTCCTCATTTATCTTCTTCCTCAGCAGACGCAAGGCAAGCCCTGGGGGGACACAGCCTACTCCTTGGCACCCCTGCAAGGCCACAGGGTACTGGTGCCTGGACCCAGCCCAGGAGGCACTTGAGTACTCCACAGCAGGCCTGGGAGCCCCGAGGGACTAAGGAAATCAGGAGAGGGGAGTCACAGAGCTGCTGCTGAGCCAGGCAGAGGGAAAACTGGAAAGTGTCCACATGTTTATCAACATGGGGCGAGTAATGGGGGCGAGGGTGATTTTTAGCTGCGAGAATGGAAAGAGGCAAAGGTAGACTGACGTGAAGGGGGCCTGGGATATGGGAAAAAGATCAAGCAGATAACACTGCAGCTCTTCAGCTGGGAGAAGAGATAGCTGGCAGTGGAGCAGATCCCAGATTTTGCAGGGCCTGAAGTTTATAATCTGGAGAAAGAACAAAAACTGAAAGTAAAATAGCTCCAACAATAAAAATGTATTTATAGGGACAAGATAAATGGGCCTTGGAAGCTGAAGCTCCACCCTCCACACTCAGTGTGCTGGTGGCCAGCGCTGTGAGAACATTGGCTCTGACTGCACATCCAAGAGGAGACAGAGCCCGAGACATTTCCTCGTGACCTCACCCCAAAGAACGCACGGCCGTGGCGGTAACCCCCGCACTCAGGCCGCCGGGCGCATTTCTTCCCGCAGGTCTCCAGCCTCTGCAAATGCGGGCCCCGTGGGGACCGCCTCGCGCCCCCCACCTGCCCTTCTCCTCGGTGCCTGCAGCTCCAGTTTCCCGCACGCGCCGCGTGGCCCTGGCACAGGGGCTGGCGCTCGCCTGTGCGCCTGGGCCACGAGCACCGCGGACGTGGGGCCCACTCTCTTCGCGCACGGCCGTCCCTCACTCCACAGAGCACAGCACACCGCGGGGGACATTTTCTGAGGGGCGAAGGGAGACGCGACCCAAGGCGATGCACGAATGCACCGACACCCACGGCCTTTTACAGAGGAAGTGGTTATGAATGTGGGGAAACGTGCTCAAGCTCGAATCGCCATGCATTTGATTACCAATGATACATACTTTCTTCCACATTTTTGTTAGACTTTGCAAATGCAATAATGCATAAAATGTGCAAGACATTCTTGTAGTTTTTGTGACGTGGACTTCTTAATATTTTATATTTCTTTTGTAAGTCAATATTAAAGCGGTGCCTTTATGAGATATTATTACTGAATCTCATTATCTTTTAGGAAATATAACCATACAGTCAAAGGGGTTTCTGCTCAAACAGATTGTATACATATTTTCATTAGCTTTTTGGGAATAACTGGAGACTTGAGGATAAATACTATCTACATTTTATATTAGTTTTGAATATCACATGATATTTTGTCAATTTGGACAAAAGAAAGCACTTCTTGAAAATGTTCACTGTTTTCTTTGCGGAGAATACTTCAGAAAATTCAGAAATTTGAATTCTTTGAAAATTCAGAAAACTGATTTTTAAAATGGAATGAATGAATTACTAAATACTTCTATTTTTGGACTAGCAATTCAAACTTTCTATATTCTGTAAATTACTTACTTACCCATTTTCTTTTGCCTCATAATAATTTCCTTTCATTCTCTAATCATTTTTTGCATTTCAGCTAACATTTTTCTCTCTTTCATATTTAAAATATCTGTACTGTCTTTACTTCCTATTCTTCCCATTTTGCTCTTTTCCAGACAAAGAGTCAAGTTTGAGTCAAGTTTGATAGAAATACAAACATCTCTCAAAACACAGCGGTGCTCTGGGCCTGGTGTCCAGGCAGGGAGTGGTGCCTGCGGCAGGGACCAGCCCCCCCACCCCCCACCTCCTCGCCCCACAGGGGATTGCTCTGCAATGCTACCAATGAACACATAGACGCAGAATTTCTTCTTACTGGGAATGTGATCCCTCAAGCACAAAGGGGAGAATGGTCTTCTTTTTCATAATAGTTCCAGGAAGACAATGAGGTTCTCTGAAAAGTTACTCCATATAAACACATGTCTGACTTGTTTATGAAACATCATAAAAAGGCATCAAGGGCTCAGGGAGACACATTAATCTGACCTACATAAACCTCAATCAATTTATCTTTCTTTCTTAGGTCTACATAAAGCCTCTTCCAATTTCAAATAATTTTTTAAAAACCCATGGCCTGATCTATGTAGGTCTACTCCTCCCCCCATGCCCCCAAATCCGATTCCATGTCCTGAGCTGGTATTTGATCATTTTCAAGGTGGTCCTTTGGGAGCATGAACTGTACACTAGTGATTCTCAGACTTCAGTTATTATGAAAATTTCCTGGAGAACTGCTAAAAAAACACAGACACAGATTCTTGGATCTATGCCCAGAGACTGCAGTTCTGGGGTAGGGTTTGGGCAGGTCTGCGCTGGGGCCCACGGGTTTGTAATTCCAACATGTGCCTGGGTGATTCTGAAGCACTGCTGGTCTACAGACCACACCTGACCAGCACCCTGCCGAGGCCCTAACTCCTGGTCCTGTTGTGGTGAGCTGATGGCAAGGTACGTGTTCATCTAATTCATGGTGTGAGCTACCAGCTTTGCTGGGTGCAGAATAAGTAAGGGCTGCACACAACGGAAAATGGTGACTGGCATCACTTTCTCTGCTCTTCCTCAGGTGTCAGGCAGTGTTAGGGTCAGGGTTTAAATCCCAGGTCTGTCCCCAATAGCCGGTGACGGGCAGAAAGCTACTTAGCCACCGTGGGACTCAGTTTTCTCACCTGTAAAAGGTAGTAATAATCACACCATATCCAACATCAAAAGGTTATTGGGATGATCACTTTAGTTGATGCGTGTAAATCGCTTAGAACAGTGCTGGACTTATTTATGAAATCAGTAAATGTTGGCTGTCATTATTAATGTCTAGTTAAGCAGACGTGGTAAAGTGAAATTAAGGGGAAACCTGTCACCAAAATCACAAAGATGGCTGACATCATTCAAGAGGTTAGCAGGCTATTTACTGCTCCTTCTTCCTGCTGCCGAACTGCTGCCCTTGTCAGCCCTCCAGAGGAGGGACAGGGATAGAGCTGGGTGCCCGTGGGCTCTGCAAGCATCTCCAGGCAGAGAAAGGCTGGGCGAGTACCTGTGCTAACCCTGCTTTCCATGACGCGGCTGTTTCACTAATGGCTCAAGCCAGCCACACAGAAGAGCCCTCCTGCAGCCAATCCCAGAGGCCAAAAGAGCTTCAGCAAAAAGCACCTCCAAATCAGACATAGAACACTCCCAACTATGAAAAGACATGTGACTGTCTAACAATGTGGAAATGTTTAAAGAAAACAAGATATATTATGCAGGCATTAACCATGATTTTATGCAGAGATTCTAATTACATAGGAAAAATGTTAAGTCTTTACACTGGGACAGATTCTAAATGAGAAACAAAAAAAGTAACAAGGAATTTTAAGTTCAAATTTAGAAAAGGAGCTTATTTATTCTACCTCGTTTCATAACTAATAGCACTTCCTGTGTTCCAAGAACCAGGAAAGAGTGCCTTGCCCCTGGGCTCACAGCCTGAAAGGACAGACTGACACAGCATGCAGCAACTGGCGGAAAAGCTGGCTGTCAGATACACGAGAATTCTTTCTCTTTACGCCTCTTCTTCCCAGGACCCGTCTTTTCCACTAACTTCCCCCTTCACTTTGTATTTATAAGCAAAGCATAAAAGAGAAAACATCAGGAAGATTTTTCTTTGATGTAAGATGTAATAAGGAGTACTAAAGAATGGTGGAGAAATCGATTTTAAGGAAATTGAAACAGTACTTTGTGGATGAGAATAGAACTTCAACCCTAAAGATTATGGAATGACAAGGTCGGAAGGAAAGATTTTAAGGAGAAGCCATAATAAAAGAAGACATCTAAATGACACTGGGTTTAATGCAGATTACAACGAGAGCAGTGATAAAAAACTACCAAAGAGGCTTCACCCAAGCACAGGGAGTCAATAATAATTTGGGTAAATAGGTAAGGTAAAACTTGGGTAATCTAAATGCATCGATGGTAACTCATAAACAAGTTTACTAAAGTATTATTAATTAACATTAGATAATTACTTTTAGTGAGTACAATGTAAGAATCAGAGGTCAGGTCTACGAGAGGAATAGGTGAAAGTTGATGATGTTGAATGAATACATAAATATTCTGACGTAAGAACCAAGCTGAGTAGTAATTAGAAAGGAAAAGCAGTTCTGAGCACATTCATATATTCACTTCTAATAGTGAAATCCATTAGTCCATTTGAATATGAGTCCAGAGTAGTCAGTCAGATGAAAAACAAAGGTACAACATCACAGAGCAAGAAAGCGGTAAAGGAAAGAGGAAAGGGGGAGAGGAAGAGTCAACAGGGGTGAGGAAGCAAAAGTAAAAGTGAGGCCCAGGAGTGACTGAAGAGAGAGGGTGACATCTGTAATGGCCCAACTAAGACACAACTAGGTAAATAAGAAAATTAACTGTAAACTATAAGAAATTATGGGAAAGCAATTCTGAATCTCTGTAAAAGATAAATACAAGGTCTGTCCAGAAAAATTGTCCAGCCATTGTTAATATAACAAGAACGGTTTGTGTGACATCAATGTAACCTGGCAGTCAAGGAGAGTGGACTAGAATGCGCATGTGTGAACAATGGTGACTTCACTGTACTAGTCAGTGGGGGTGGTAGACTCTGTTGAGTGAGCGTGTGTGCTGTGTGGCCTTCGTACTCAAAATGACAGAGTGAGTAGAGCAATGAATCTGCATCAGATTTTGCATTAAACTTGAACATTCCACCACAGGAACTATTCGGATGATTCAGAAGGCTGTAGCTATGGGCGACTGGTGATTGGCAGCTTCATCACAACAATGCATCATATGCCTGCTCATGCATCATATCTTGTGCAGAGCTTTCCGGTGAAACATCAAATCACCCAGGTGACTCAGCCCCCCTACAGCCCAGATTTGGTGCCCTGTAACTTCCGGGTTTTCCCAAAACTAAAATCAGCTTTGAAAGGGAGGAGACTTCAGATCATCAATAAGATTCAGGAAAATATGATGGGGTAGCTGATAGAGATTAGGAGAGCTGTGTGAGGTCCCAAAGTGCCTACTTTGAAGGGGACTGAGGTGTCATTGTCCTATGCACAATGTTTCTTGTATCTTCTTTAATAAATGTCTCTATTTTTCATAGAACATGGCTGGATACCTCTGGACAGACCTTGCTGCCCTTTACACCTCAAGTTCATTTCACAGAAATTCCTTGGAAAGCTTGAGTTCAGATCCCTCATGAACCAGCTTCAAGAAACTTTCCAGAGAGTCAGAAGGCTACTCATTTTTTAAACCAGAGATAATAACACATGTACCAAATTTTTTGTTTAGGGTTATAAGTTGCAATAAGTGTATTTTGCACAATCCATAATTTATAGTAGCTTTATGTTCACTGTTCGGGATAATTAAACTACTGTTCTTAAACTTATAAAGTCTTTTTCATTATTTTTTCAATAATTTTTTTATCCTCACCTGAGGACATTTTTTTTCATTGATTTTAGAGAGAGACAAAGGAAGAGAAAGAGAAACATTGACTGGTTGCCTCCTTCACACACCCCGACTGGTGATCAAACCCACAACATAGGCAGGTGCCCTGACCAGGAATAGAGCCCGCAGCCTTTTGGTGGATGGGATGATGCTCCGACCAACTGAGCCACACTGGCCAGGGCCTCTTTTTCACTTTAAATAATTTTTTATTTTCCATCACAGATGATGTACAACATTAGTTTCAGGTGTACAGCCCTGTGATTAGACATTTCTATAACTGAGGGGTCACCCCAGTGAATCCAGCACCCACCTGACACCATGCTATGATCGCAACATCACTGACTCTGCTCCCTGTGCTGCACTCACATCCCCATGACTGCCCTGTACCTGCCAGTCTGTGCTTGATCCCTTCACCTTCCTCCCCCATCCCCTCAACCCCCACCCCGCCTGGCAACTGTCACAATGTTCTCTGTATCTATGAGTTTGCTTCTGTTCTGCTTGTTCCTTTGTTTGGTTTTTTAGATTCCACATGTGAATGAGATCATGTGGCGTCTGTCCTCTGTCTGACGTACTTCACTCAGCACAGTTCCCTCTAAGCCCATCCATGTTGCTGCAGATGCAAGATTTCATAGATCTCACTCTTCTTTATGGCCGAGCCATAGTCCATGGCATATATGTACCACTTCTTCTCTATCCACTCACCTACGGATGGACATTTAGGTGCTTCCATAGCTTGGCTATTGTAAATAATGCTGCAATGAGTATATGGATGCATATGTCATTTTGATTTAGTGTTTTTGGTATCTTTGGATAAATACACAGAGCGTGGAATTGCTGGGTCCTTCTTTGTCTCTTGCTGGTTATATAGCCATTGTTTGAAAGTCTATTTTGTCTGGTGTAAGCACTGCTACCCCAGCTTTTGATTCCGTTTTCGTGAAACACCTTTTTCTATCCCTTTACTTTCAGCCCGTCTTCTGATCTGAAGTGAATCTCTTGTGGACAGCATAGAGGAGTCTTGTTTTGTTATCCATTCAGCCAATGTATGTCTTTTGATTAAAGCATTTAATCCATTTGCATTTAAAGTAATTAATGATATATATGTATTTATTGAATAATTTTATTTTTCATATTTTTAATCTTCTTTTCCTTCTTCTTAAAGAAGACCCTTTAACATCTCTTGTAATACTAGTTTGGTGGTGCTGAATTTCTTTAACTTTTGTCTGGGAAGTTCTTTATCTGTCCTCTAATTCTAAATGACAGCTCCGCTGGGTAAAGTAACCTTGTTTCATGCCAGTCCCTTCTGCCCTGCCAAGTGTCTGTTCAGAAATCAGCTGATAGTGTTATGGGAACTCCCTTTTAGGTAACTAACTTCTTTTCTCTTGCTGCTTTTAAGATTTTTTGTTTTTAACCTTTGGCATTTTATTTTATTTTATTTTTTTTT